>KE505053.1:292032-306531 GCA_000441515.1 Elaeis oleifera | reverse complement strand
GTATTTATGTTAAGGGTTTTTTGCGTGTATACTCTTTTAAATATTCAAATTTGTATGAATATCCTCATAAAATTACTATTTGCATATATATATATATCCTTATAATTTTTTTTTGCACATCTATCCATAAGGATATTTAGTCATTTAATTTAACTATTAATTTTAACGGTGTTAGATGGTATGGATACATATGCAAAAAAGATATTTATGAGGGTATACATGCAAATATCAATTTTGAAAGGGTATTTATGTAATTTGAATGTTTGAGAGGGTATACATGTAAAAAATTCTATTTTTATCAATCAATCAATTGCTATATCAAAATTAATTTGACATGTGAGATGATATTTTTGACGCTTTATCAGGTCTGTAATATAGTTTAATTCAGATTCTTCCATCCAAAACATAGGCGCATATGTTAAAGGATCCTAAGCAACACAAAATGCTCCGGTTTTATTGATGTATGTCTTCCTACTTTACGTTATTTTTTTTTTTATTTATGACTTTCTTGCTTAAAACTCTAAAACTTTGGTGATAATTGTTGAGATCACCGGCATTATTAAAATAGAGACTTGCAAGCCTGAAATCTGAAGTTGAAGTTGAGATTGCAGACCTTTGTGTTGTTGTAGTCCTCACGTCTTTTCCTATTTCCATCTGTTTTGAAACAAATAGATATATAATGTATAATTATAGGTGCAAGCCTGAAACATACTCATGTGTTTTCTTATTTTTCTCACTATATGTCTTCTGGGCAGGAACAAGGGATAACAATTCTAAATAATGCTATCAAGGCATGTACTGAAGAAATAGACCATCACAAAGGAAAACTTGTAGTGAAGGAGGCACCAAGAGCTGTGAGTATTAATTCCCTACTAAATAATATCATGTTTGATTGTTTGCTTTTCTCTTTCACATCTCTGTTGAATTTTTTCCCCCCATACATGTATACATACACGTGTGTGTGTGTGATGTTTACCCTTCTTATCCACACCTCAAGGACTTTTTTCCCTTTTATATATGTATGTATGTATTGTGTGTGCGTGGACGCATGTGTGCAATTGTGTGAGTATTGCTAAGATCTGCATATGAATTGATAGCTATCATATTATATTATCTTTGTGATCATGGCCCAATTCTAGCGACAAACGCTATTCCAATTCCCATGATGGTATTTGCTAGATTGATCAGTCTTAAATTTAACTTCCTCCTCATTCTTGTTCAGGTGAGTGAAAGAGATGATAAGCTACTTGCAGAACACATGGCAAAACTACGATCGGCTAATGAGGAAGTTGATGGTGATGAAGATTGGGAAGAGGAGGAAGACACAGGAATGGGAGATGTGGATTTGGACAAATCAGGTGTTGGTATAACAGAGTAAAATCTGGCAAATGGGTGAAGTTTTATGGATGCATATCATTTACCATGAGCAAATAGTCTGCCATCAGGCCCTTCTTACATCAAGCTATCTAAAATGGAATGCTGCCTCCTGCCTCAGTTTTCTTGTAGAATGCTGTCCATAGGACTTTATGCAGTTTCGCAGTTTTGTTATTGTCTGAGGGTATTTGTGGTACTAAAGTGATACGGAATGTGCAAGCTAATGAGCTTTGGACTGTGTACAATGAGTTTTTGTTCTTCTTCTGGGTTGTGCAAGTGTGATGAACTGGAAAAAACTTCAAATGCACTCTCTCCTTTGGCTTTTGTTACCTGCATTATGCTTTCATGCTTCAAATTGGCTGTCTTAGTTTCTCAGCAAAGTGTGCAAGACATATCGAAAAATACCCACATGTTTCTCAAGAAGAGAAGAGATAGGAAACATGCTCAAAATTATTTGAATTAAATTGTTTACAATTGTATGGAAACATTATACTGTTGACATTGGTATTCTTTTGTGGCAGCCTACTCTTGTGATTTTTTTACTTATGTGAGCTTGACAGCACAAGGACATCAGGAAGTCCTGCATCCTTGTTGTTCCTGTGAAGCCGTAGCACGCACTGTGTATTGCATTCTAGCCAGAGAAAACCAAGCTCAGGACCAAAGAGGCATTTGCCATATATTTGCAGGTGATGAGTCCTGTCTTGCTAGGAACCAAATTGGTTGCAAGGACTGTGCAGGTTAGTGAAAGATCAAACAGATTGGATGCCGCCAAAGAGTTGTCTTGATATGGAAAGGATATGACAGATGTTTAATCTTTTCTTGCTGCATGGATCCCCTGGCTGGAAGTCAACTGACAGGCATAACATGTGCGCATCCAAGACAGCCTCCAGCATAGGCATGTATGAGCATCAAAGCTGCAGTCCAAAATTCATGTCACCGAGTAGAAACATGCATCTCCGGACCAAGGAAAAAGCTTCACCTGTTACAGTTAGTGAAGGCTACAACTCAGTAAGTTGTTAGGTATATATGGGTTTATAAGTTTAAAATTCGCATGGTCAATGCTTGATATACCAATTCGGAGACTATACAGCTTAGCTAGACCTCTCCATTTGGTTTGCAGAATTTCTGGCACCTCCTATGGATTTGCCTTGTGAAAGGCCCATCACCCTCCTGGACAAGCTGATATGCTGAAGAATGGCTCCATTTCATTTTCCAAACAGGACAAGATGTGAAAAATCCCCATTATTCTCCCAATGACTTGATGAGTTGCCAGGCCAGCAACACTGGAATAGATCCTCGACAGCCACTGGCATCGGCTTGCCAAGATCCTCCACTGCTGCCAGCATTGGCTTCCTGCCACAGCAATGACTCCAAACCTCTGACCAAGCAACTGCATGTGGTGCTCCAAACAGTGGTGGAAATGGACGTGGCACAACTAAAGGGAGTGTTGATGGAGGAACCAGGGATGTTGATGACCACCTCTGTTGAGATTATCTCGAGAGTGGTGGAATTTCAGAGGATGTTGGAACCAAATTTGGGTGTGGATTATATTAGACCCATGCAGAGACGTTGGAGGGGGAATCATGTCAAATGGCTTCAAGCATTCTGATGTTTCTTTTGGCACTGACATCTATCTTCCATTGGGCAACTGCACCAGTCTGATGTGAGGCTTGCCATTTCTATCCTTTTACAATAACACAAGCTCTCTATATGGTAAATCCTAGACTTAAATGCTCCTATTCTTAACTTGTGAGTACTTGGCTGGAATCTCCTGCATCATCCTGAAGGTTTGAGAACAAATAGATTAGTGAATAATTAAGATAGAGCTTATCTGTGGCATATAAATTTCTCCATTTCAAATTCAGCTCAAGGATATATAAGGTATGCTAGTTTAATATTCTAGCACAAGCGATGCTTGGGTCGCCTGTTTCATGCACATGAAACTTGTGTGCCACATGCAATGCGGCGATCACATAAGTCACAAGATTGGTGCAATAAATAGGTGGTGGTTGAATATTAAGTTGCCAAACCAGCATTAATGGCCCAAGGAACTTTTCATGTGCATGGGAAGTATTTCCTTTGAATAATGTGTGGCTACTGATAAATTTGTGGATTTGCTTGGGCATAATTCATACTTTGGCAAATTATTTTGATTCTGGCCTTGAATGTTTTGCTTTATTGATAATGAAGTTCAAAGATTAAAAAATCCAGAGGATATGCTCTATGGGTTGTAATGCTGCTACAGATACAGTAGTATCAATCATATTGATTAAGAATTAAGATGTTTTTTTGATAACATTAGCAGTCCAATTTTTGCGCCTCTGGCTAGAATGGCTTTTGAAATCAAAATCATCATGAATGAATCAGAAGATTTAGAAATTGATTAGTAGGATATGAAGGAATACCTTCAATTTCAACGCTTCTGGCACCATTTTTTCTCAAATATCTTCCTTTGTAACTGCAAAGCTGTTGGTAATGTTGCAAATTGATGATTACGGCAGTAACTGATTGAGTTTAATTGCTGGGTGGGAGCCCACTTTGCTGCAGTCACTTTGGATCACTTCTCCCTAAATTGGACCATGTAGGAACTCACGTCAGCTCTACTTTAGGCCAACCAAATGTTTGATGTAGGCTCCCCTGGGCTGAACTGAGTTTGGATGCTCAGTTATGGGCAAATAAAAGGCCTGAATTCAAATTCAAGTGGGTAGTCTAAACTGATAAAACAACTGCTCAAATATATCATTAACTCATCCAAAATGAGGTGCCGGTTAAACTTGCAGTGTGTGTAAACTATGTGACTTAAATTATCTGTAGTTCATACGTTCATCTGTTGCCAAGGAGACTTGGGTGTGTCAGTTGGTAGCCTAAGCCACGGTGCTTGTGCTGTTCAGAGATCCTGGCTTTGAACCTCAAGGGTGGCATTCAAAGAAAAAGTTACATTTTTGAGTTGTCTTCATCGATTATATTACGAATTGAAAGTCTCAGTTGCTCTATTGAATTTAGGATCGAGATATTCATCTTTATTGTGAAATATATCATATCTAGACTAAATTTCAGACTGGACTTAATCAACATATAATAGGTTTTAGTTAAACAACTACCATGAAAAGTATTCCTTCTTCAGTACCAATTTGCAGCTCCCATTTCAATTTCTTGTTTCCAGTCCCTTTCTTTTATGTTAGTTGGAATATTTTTGTTTGATCAATGAAGAAGTCAATTAATTCCCAGAAAGAATGAGCATTTCAGTTTCTCTGGTATGTGTTACTTGTGAGCCAGGTGCTTATGGAAAATATGATCTGTCCAATGTCATTTGAACGTGTGAAACATGGATCTAACTAGGTAAGGTCTGACATCAAATTTTAACCTAAATGTATTTTTTTTTTTTTCCGATTTCGGTATGGATGATTGTGTGTGGACAACAAATATGAAAGTTCACATCATTGATGAACATGTTGTAAACTTTGTATTTTTGAAACCAGTGCAAGGTGGTTTCACATACTGATTTTACTATGAATCTTAACCCACCATTTTCATGAAGCTCAAACAAATATAATCTCGTGGAGTATCTTGGAAGGATGGAGGTTGTATGATGTTTTATGTTTTCAAGAGCATAATGGTTCATTCAGAGAGACTCCACCATCCACAATCAGCAAATTTCTTCAAGCAGTGTGACTTTGAAAATTCTTTCTATTTGATGGGCAACGAGAGTTGGCAGTGGATTTTCTTTCTACAATTTATGTTTCCTGACCTGCTGAGACTAGTGATGTTATAAATGGAGGATGACTTCAAATAAACTGTCATCATGGTTGAGTAGAACTTAAAGGAGACTAAACAGATATGTATAATGATGTCCAGAGAAAAAGCCTCATCCAGCTATGTAATATTATGTTCTGGCAAGTCC
The DNA here is from genome assembly GCA_000441515.1 of Elaeis oleifera. Taxonomy (NCBI): domain Eukaryota; kingdom Viridiplantae; phylum Streptophyta; class Magnoliopsida; order Arecales; family Arecaceae; genus Elaeis; species Elaeis oleifera. The sequence continues at coordinate 301,256 of KE505053.1, read as the reverse complement.
TGAGAAGTGAAAAGCCGAAAAAAGGTCTTACATAGATATATTATGAATGTTTGAGATCTTGGATTAACTTAAGAGCTTCATTACCTATAAAATGATATTCATGACGAAATTTTTCATCCTTCAACTAGGTCTTTAAGCAAGTGTTTCATTATATATACATATATATATTTATATATTTAAACAAAAACTTGTTCTCAATTATGAAGGTTTCTTTGTTTAAATTGATGTTTTTCTGCAATTCATTTTACTTTGATTTTACTCAAGAAAATGCACTAGGGGTCATCTGTAATCTCACAAAAGCTTCTTCCTTGCTAGCTATAGGATTGTTCATGTTGCTAATATTCCAATCTGTCTTATCTCTTGCCATGGTCATAGCAAGGAATCATTTCACTGGAGATGTAGAAATGGAGTTGCTTTGGAGAGGAAAGGGCAGAGGATAGTATCCCATGCAAATATGTGGTCTATAAGCATGTGGACTTGTATGGCTTTTCAAGTGTGCGCTTTAACTAATGAGAAAAATTAGCAAATTATTGTCTGAATTTATTGAGATGTATCAATAATCCAAGCTAATACAGATGCACATTTGTGCCCTCACCTAGGAGCAACATTTTGCTGCTGTATGTTACCTGTTCCCCGGGTTGTCACAGACTTCAAACTACTCTGTAGCTAAATATAAAAGAAATTTCTTTGGTCGTCGGAGTGGAAGGAGGCACACAACTTATGCATCTGTATGATTCTGTCAAAGAATTGAAATGCCGAAATGATTATTTAGTTAACTAAGAATTACCATGTATAGAGAGAGAAAAATCCTCCATTCCGCGGACCTTATCGTCCAAGGCACTCAAAACAGTTGGTTTTGATTGATGTCGGCCATGTTAGACTAATGGGTTTATTCTGCAATTCCCCCACTCTATTCATTTAGTGGTCAAGTATTTTCTTGCAATAGTAGTAATCTTCTCATAAATTTTATTTAGGATGGAATTGTTCTCATTGCATGCATCGTTTTCTTCGCGAAGCCATTCCAGATTGCTTTCTTAATCTTTACTTGTGAAGCTGGGAACTAATGTGATATCAATATTATCACACAGCAATCAGATACTTTTTAATCTTTTAAACATATAAACATTCCGCAATGGAATGAGCACTTCATGCTAACGGTGATATTAGTTAACTAAAATGTGTGCCATGCCACAGAGAACATTAAAGTATAATTTGGTAGTAAACTTTCCTTTCCTAAGAACGAGCACAGATTACTCCAACCAGCAATGCCATTCTATCCTCCTCTCTCTTTCTAAGATTTTTTCCTTGGTCTCCCTTGGCTTTCGATCCAATGATGCCCAACTTGGACCTTCTCCTCCTTGCCCTTCTCCTTGGCTCTGTTATGTCCTGCATCCGTGTGTTCGGTATTTTCCTAGCCTTGATATGCCTCTTACTTGCGTCCTAGATTGTTCTTGTCATGATCGCATCTACTGACGCTTATGAAACTCTCGATTCAATTTCATGGCTTGTGGATGCCTTCAAGGCCAATTTAGAGTTGGGATTGGTGTTTCTTCTCTGCATGGTGATTAGCCTAATCATCGATTCTCTGTTGGCTACAAGGCCCTGGCTTAAGTTAGTCTATTTAGAGGCTCGTCATGGTCTGGATCGTGTCAAGAGCCTGACTTTGGTGTTGGGGTGGGACCTCTGAATGGAAGCATTGCAATTGAGCCTGGGAAGCTATGATCAGGCCATTCTGAACAAGTACTCGACTACCCAAAAAAAAAAAAAAAAAAAAAGGAAAAGAAGACAGCACAATCGCGAGTCCAGAACTCGAATTGGAGGGAATACGGAGATTATTTAATATTCATCATTGTTGAGTTGATTTTTTGTTTCTCCTCCTTTCTTTCTTTTGTGGAGATACATGATTGGAAGGCCAGTCATGATCATTACATTTCAGTAACTGTATTATCAAACAGAGCAAAATAAAATGAGCTGAAATAAAATTATTTGAGAAATTTCTAAAGCTTGTAGCCTGGTATAGTCATCTTGTTGCTGCGAAGAATCAGTGACAATTGTCCCTTCTCCCTCTTTCGCTCTCTCCAAGTTCCTATATAGAAATTAAGAGCTGTTTCGCCCACAACATATTTTTCATCTCTGTCGCTCTCTCCACGTGTCTATATACAGCTGTTTGGCCCACAACATATTTTTATCTAACATCCATGCATAGTTTAGCACTTTCTAACAATTGAATCATAACAAGTAATTAATGATTTTATGAGGATATCTAGATAACTATCGATTTGCCGCATACTCATTTTGAGGTTAGACAGAATTAAGACCGCCTTAAATTCAGGTAAAAATGGACTAAAACATCACATTCAAGGTTACTGTTTTATACTCGTTATATGTAATGACATCATAAGGAGGTGCCTACATGGTGGTTATCGATTATCATCACACTCAATTGCCAGTCATGGAACAGAAATCATCCCTAGATAAGTATTATGTAACTAGAGGTATTTTGAGAGTTACAAGCTAAAGAACCTATCACTCTGCTGTCTACGCAATATATTTAAGTGGCTTATTCTTATTTTATTTATTTATTGCAAACCTTTGTGGGGCAGCCCATTATTCTTTCATCATTTGTTAATTTCCTTCAAAGGAAAAGAATGCATATGTTTTTTTTTTTGTGTGTGTATGTCTGCGTGCGTGCGTGCGTGCGTGTGTTTTTTATCTTCTAAGAATTTATCATTTTTGCCAAACGCATATTAATTTATACTTACATTTTGGTTCAACATGGTTTAAGTGATTAAGACATTCTTGAGCACCTAAAATGAGGAGGGAAATATTCATTAATTATTTTGAGAGGAAGAGGAGGGAAAATGTGATAGCATGCCATGTACAAGAATTCAGGTGGCCTTACTGATTCATCATGCACGTACTTAACTATTCAAGGGTGCTCATCTCCTTATTATCATTTTCATTTACTTCATGAGATGATGTTGCTTTTGCAATCTCCTCAAAAACAAAAAGAAAAAGAAAATGCATACAAGCATGCATGTTGTATTGCGGCAGTTTGCCAAGCTATGCGTCGAAACGTCCATGATTTATTTTATGGGGAGAGTGAAGAAATGTAAATACAAAATGGCCAAATTAATACCCTTTGTTTTAAGGTTAAGATAGGGACAATGGGGCCACTTATTGCAGGCCAAGGGTCACGAATCACAGGTAGACCTTTTGGGCTGAGATGGATCACATCTGAAAGAATCCCGCCATTCTATCGTCGGATTGGGCTTTGGATCGGGACGTCCCAGAGAATGCACCCATAAAGAGCCACCTTTTTCGAGGTAAAGGGAAGCAAAAGCCACCCAACTCATAAAGAGCCACCTGACCTGCGTGCAGAGCTGCTTTGCGTTCCTTCCTGCTTGGAGTCATATATCTGTTCACAAGGGGGAAGTGATATCAACTTAGGCTTTTCCATCTTCAAATCCTAAGATTTTCAGGTTGGTAGAATCCATCCAAAATTTTCAAGCTGGTTTTTTCCATAAAGAGTACAACACCGTTCTTGCAGCCCTCTCATAGTAAGAGGAGCTTTCTGCCTGAACCTTGAAATAACAACCAAAACTACCGAGGGAGTGGCCTGACGGAATGGGTCTTTACTTCTATGCAGATGATCTGGATTCGAGTCTCGGCAGTTATCGGAGTTTTGATTAAATGACTGGACGCGAATGATTGAGAAGGAGCTGATCTTGATGGTTTGGGTATGGGTATTGGAAACGATTTCTAACTCGCCAGATCTCGATGGTGCTGGGGTGACGTATTCATCCGTTGAATTCGTTCATATGGTGCGAAGGAGATGTCCTTCTTCAAACTCGCTCTCCAAATCAAATATTCTCCAGTGAAATTGGAGTCTTATGATCACGTCCAGGAGAAATAACCACGCTGGGACGCCCCCTCCAATCTTTTTTTTTTTGCTTATCAAAAAAAAAAAATAATAACCAAAAAAAAAAAAAAGCTTTCTTCTACGTAATTTTTTACTATGGTAAAGGCATCAAATCTAGCAACTCATATTACAGATTCATGTTTCTGAGTGTTAAATGCACTGACTTAGTACGAGCTATTAATAGTAAGTCAAAAGTATGTCTGGCCACCGAAGAAGAACCATAAGCTTTAGGGCATGGATTCTTTACGGTGCATTATTATTTGCACCACATAATACCATGCAGCTGTCAAATAAGACGGCTTTATGAATTATATACAGCACATCTTGTTTGTTTGTTTGATGGCTGTCTATTTTTCGATGGTGGCCCTGCCATGGAGCATTGCATAGTATTCTATGATGCGAACAATTTCATCAAAAAGGATCTTAAGTTCGGCCCTTGTGGTGCAACATGCATCAGCTGCTGTGAGGCGGCCAAACAGAAATATATATAGAAGGAACCACCAAGTCGACCATCGACACCAGGAAAGCAGAACAGTTAAAAAGGTCCGTATCGCAGAGACAAGTGATTCAGAATCCTCCAACAACCATGTGGCCAAATATCACTCTCATGGGTCTCCCTGCACCTTCAAACGAACGTGGAGCAGTAGCACGCATGCTCTGAGTGGAGCCACCTTGCCGGGTGCTTTCCGGTGCTTGACACGCTCTGCCTACCAACTCCTCCATACACGTATATCGTCATGTTAATTTTAGACCAAGAATATTTTACCCAATTGGAAAATATCAACCAAAAATTTTAGACCAAGTATAATTCCTATTAATTAACGCCAAATTCACTTTTAAGTCAAAAGATGCTATTCATTTTTTTTTAAAAAAATGGTAGTAAAGATGAGAACATCCTTCTCCACCTCTTTCAAACATAATCATCAAGCAAAAGACATTATTCAATGATAATGACAAGAAAGATGGCTCCCATGATAATGGCCATGGGTTGAGACCATATAAAGATTATTGATTGCTGAATAAGGAAATTCTGCTATCACAATTAGCAGTTTTACTATAAGTAGTTATATTTTGATTCAAATAGTCAATCTTTGTATTATGTTAGTAGTTAATAGTTGATTGAAATAATTGTGACACAATCATTATATAATGCTTATTCCACATGTATTTTTTGGGATAAATAGAGGGAGATCTACACAATGTATGATTATCTAGTGTCAAAGAATTGGAGATATACCATTCAAGATTCAAAATTAAAACTCAAGTAAGATGGTTATGAACTCCCATTTATACACTAACAAATTATCATGTGGTAAATACATTTCATAAATCTATAATAAAATGAACCTTTTTTTTTTTTTCTTATGACATTTCTACACATCAATCTAGTGTAGGTAACATCCCAAAAAGCCAAAAAACAAAATGTCCAGCAATAAATCTGAAGTCAACATCCAATCAGCCTACAAAGCTTCGACAAAGTATTCTGCCACAAAGGAGGCAACTCAATTCACCATCTCATTTATCTTCCAATAGATATGTTTAGCTACGAATGTCGTATCTTTACTCAACCTCCAAATTTTTATAGCAATCGGAGAAGTGATGTTCTCCTCATCTGACTATGAACTCAACCAATTATATAGTTGCCAAGTTCTCTGCCAACAAGATATATCCAACCCTAAGGACCTATAACATCAAATCATTAGCGAAACTTTTCCTTTTACAACGTGGCACTAGACGATTGTGCTTTGTACCCACTATCCCCCTCCCCCCTTCCCCAAAATCGACACGTCATGCATACCACCGGTGAGGGTGAGTTTGGCGGTAAGATTGGATGTCAGGGATAATTTATTGATAGAGTCTCTGTAGATTGTTTTCTTTTTTTCTCTCTTTTTTTTTTGAAAGCACACTTCTTCTAGAATTTTAATTATGATTCTGGCAAGTTTTGATGTAAAGTACTCCACAATAAAATAGACAATTCAATCAGCCACTTTATTCGTCTTTCGATAGATATGTCTGACAATAAATGCAATATCTTTACTCCCCAACTTTCAAATATCCAACAGCAACGGGAGAAGAGTGATGTTCCCCTCATCTGATTTTGGATTCAACCAATCACAGTGGTCGAGTTTCCCTCCAACAAGATGGATCCTGCCCTAAGGATCTATAAAATGAAACCATTAGCGAGACTTTTTCCTCTTGCTGCTCACATGCAACATGGCACTAGGCGATTGTGCTTTGTACCCACCATCCCCCTTTGCCCCTCCCCAAAATCGATGCATCATGCCATACCTCCAGTGAGGGGGCGAGTTTGGTGGTAAGATTGGTTGTTAGGACAATTTATTCGTAGAGTCCTTGTAGATTGTTTCTTTTCCTCTTTTTTTTGCAATCACACTTCGTCTAGAATTTTAATTACGATTCTAGCAAGTTTTGAGGTGATGAGCTCAGATTTTATTAATATCTCTGCCATCTATTCTGCGTGTGGATGAATGTGTTTGTTTCAACTTGATGAATAGGATGAACCCAATGATATCCTACACTGGAATAGCTGAACAATAGGACATATAGAGAGGAAAAAGCTTAAAGTGGGGAATAGCAGAGGAGTAAGAGTTATTTGATTTTAATATCAGGCAGTACAACAAGGTCAAGATAGCACTCGATGCTAGGAAACAAAATGCTTTTTGGTTAGTACAAAAAGTGCCATCTGACTTCGTACTCTTACTGATCTACCAGAAAGTTGAGCATGCGCTCTTGTTTTCGATTAGAAAGTGGACTAACCACCAACAGCTAGAGTCGGTGAAGAAGCCATAACAATTGCTTGTACTTCCCCAGTAAGTTATTTGGAGGTGCCTAGGTTGCAGTTAGATATATAGCAGCAAGGTTGATTTGAATGCAATGTCAAAGACAGCCTCTTCAGATTGGATTTATCTAAGATGAAAGACTCCTTTTGCCTAGTATTCTGAAGTTTCTTCTCGTTGTCCTATTTCCATATTATTATTTGAGTGAGTTATTCTCCACACCCACCTCCAACCAATCCTCTCTAGATAAATTCATGTCACATCAGTTAATATGAATTGATGCTTGGACTCTTCAGTTTCAAGCTGAGTCACAAGTGAATGAATGAAGTATAAAATTGGCAGCAGCTCAACTTTCTGAATATTAACAGATATAAGAAAGATTATTCTGTGTCGTTTAACTAGAAGAACTTGATACTTGCAAAGGTCCCACTCTCAGGACATCAATGCCATGACAAGTGAAAGTTCACAACCGACAACTGACAACGGATTTAAGAATGAGAATAAGAGAGATTAGAGATCAGTATTTCATGTGGCAAAGCAGGATATATGCCTTCTTATCAGGATGGCTTTAGTATGTCAGACCAAATTCAAGCGACGCCATGCAAGGTTCACCAAAGAAAATGTTTATTTTGTGACATTGAAGAGAGAGCCACAGCCATATGGGACAAAATAGCAGTTATACTGGCAAATCAACTCCAATTGGATTGAAATAGCTCTTAACCTACTTGGTGTCTGTCATGTCCTAAACCAACACATAAGCAAGGCATATGACACAACTATATATTTGACATGGCATATGCAAGGCCTTAATACTATAAAAAGCTTATAATATTAGAGATAACATAAACACTATTTTTCACATTGCAATATATTTAAAAATGGTGCTCATTTTGTCTCCAATATTATAAGCTTCTATGTAGATTTTGAGACTGCATTTTTTATGGGTCATGCCACATGGAATATGCAGCATATTACGTTCCTATCTTGTTTAGCAGGTTAGGATGCAATATAAATAATATTGAAGTAGATCCAGTCCATCCCTATGTGGACATGAAGGGGACTCTCTAGTATGGGCTTTTTTAGGGATAACTATGAACAGGTTATAGTATTTGTGATTACATATATTTGTGATTTATTTTGGCTAGATTTGGACCTTTAACCTGATGAGAATATTAAGATTAAAAAAAGAGCATGTGAGGACCCTTGTAGACATATGTTTAATCCTACATTAGCTGTGTAGGAAGATATTGGATACTTACATAGAGATAAGGATCCTAACTAATATATATTTTTCGCCTATTGGTTGTGCTCTAGGGAGATATTGGATACTTACATAGAGTTAAGGATGGGTCCTAACTAATACTTTCTAGCTAACCCTTTATGAGTCCTGAGTTGTCATGGACTTCCAATGGAAAAGTGTAGAATTTGTTGCCATGGGGACCACATGATGAATTGGGATAAGGTTTGATGTATACTTGTATGCCAGGGCATGAAGTTGTGATACATGATTCATTCTGCATGCTAGGATATCCAATAGATGCTGTAAATTGAATGCCAGGCCTCAACACTATACAAAAGCTTTTAATATTAGAGGTAATATAAACACTATTTTGAACATTAGAATATATTGAAAACTCAAGTTGTCTCCAATATTATAGATTTTTAATAGATTTTGAGACTACATATTTTATTGGGTCATGCCACGTGGAATATGCAGCATGTTACATTCCTATCTTGTTTAGCAGATTAGGGGATATTATAGCATGGGCTCTTTTAGGGATGACCATACATCAATTATGGTATTTATGATTGTATGTATTTGTGATCTATTTTAACTAAATTTGGATTTTTAATTTGGTGAGGATATCCAGATTTAAGTAAAGGGAGTTTGTAAGGACCCTTATAGGTGCATGTTTAATCCCATATTAGTTGTGCCCTAAGGAGATATTGAATACTAATACAGAGCTAAGGATCCTCACTAATAGTTTCCAACTATTGCTTGTTTGCTGGGAGTCTAGGGAGATATTGGATACTTGCATAGAGTTAAGGGTCGATTTTGAGTCATACTTTTCGGCTAGCCTTTTGTGTGTTCTAGATTGTTATAAACTCGTAATGAAAAAGATGCAGAATTTATTGTCATAGGGACCGCATGAATTGGGATAAGGCTTGACGTGTACTTGTATGCCATGGCATGAAATTGTGATACATGCTCCATTTTGCATGCTAGGATATCCAATAGATGCTGTAAATTGGATGCCCTACATGTTGCATGTGAGGCATGATGCACCATTCACAGGATGTATCTTTCTAAATGGAAGATATGGTTTATATTGTAGCTGTTTCCAAGTGGTCGTGCTTTGAACCTCAATCATGAGTTCAACATATATTTTTTATTCCCCTTGGGTCTTTTCTTTTTGGATGTCCAATATGTATGCACGTATGTATGTATGGATGTGTGTGTGTCTATATATATATATATATATATATATATATATATATTATTAATA
>KE505053.1:224875-254271 GCA_000441515.1 Elaeis oleifera | reverse complement strand
TTGATTCATATTTTGCTATGGAACTTAATTCACTAATACTCTAATAAATTTTTGATACTCATATTTTAATTAGATAAAAAATTATATTAGATGAAGATTAACAAGAACGTAAGTTCATAAGTTAATAAAATATTATATATTATATTATATAAAAAATATATATTAATAAAATATTTTAAATTTTATTTTGATACAAGGTGAATCCCGCCGCACAGCGCAGGTTACACACTAGTGCTAACAACAATGGTCACTACTGCCACCAATAAGTGAAACGGTCAGATGAGCTGTAAGCCAATTAGCCATACTACAAATAACAAGGATGATGCACTAGGAGAAAAGGAACCTCTTTCTCCTGTTCTACTCCTTTAGTCATCCTTTGCTGTTCTTCCTGGGCATCTTGGCTAGTAGGAAAAGATGGATTCCAATCAGCAGAACTCAAGAGAGAAGGGTGGTATCAAGACATTGCCATTCATCATGGGTGATGACCTCTCCATATGCCATTTCTCCATTAGTATTAACATGCATGAACTTCTGTAGAATAGTCTTGTGGCAGGCGGAGGACCTTCCTTGCTCCAAGACTTTGGTCACAAATAAAGCATATGTGTAATTCTTGTGTTTATGGATATGGTCGTGTTGATGCCTGTCTATGGGTGAAGTAGATTGCTAACTCGCTTGTGATTGGATTACTTTAGATCATTTATCTTCATTATTGAGGTAATATGTCTATCATCCAGTAGTGACTTTACCAACTCAACCAGTGGGCACCGTTTGTGCTACAATCTATGGGGCTGCACCATGTTTGTTTGATTCATTTAATTAATTAAAGCACAGAAGTAAGATCTATGTGGTGTTATGCTAGGAAGGATTCAAAGTTATGTCGAGTCAATGCTAATAGTATCCATCTCTCCTTGTGCAGCAAATGAAATCTTTGAAAAAGTCTCTGGCCAGGGAGTAATGGCCAATATGATGATCTACCTTAGAGATACTTACCACATGGGAGCTGCAGCCGGACAGAGTGTTCTATTTATATATGGAGCGGTAGCATCTATCCTACCAGTATTTGGTGCTTTCTTAGCTGATTCCTACTGTGGTCGCTACCGAGTGATCTTGATTGGATCTGTTGCATGCCTCCTTGTAAGAAAGCCATCTCTTCCATTTTTTATATTTGGTAGCAGGTCTAGGGATACAGATACCACTAAGCCAACTGCCATTAGGATATGGAATTAACATTAATTACCCACTTGCCCAAGACTCCACCCTTTCAGATCAGCATCAATATTAAGCAGTAACTTTGTGGCAAGGGAACCTTTCTTCATAACCCTCCTCCAATCTATTTGTATATTTTGCTTTCGGGACGACTCCGGCCTAACAGTTTCATAAATTTTCAAGTTTGTGAATCGTTGGATCTATGGTTCCAATTCTTCACAGATCTCTCCTCTAAGTTAGATACTCCCATGCAATTGAGTGCAAACTTCTTCACTTATCATTGGGCAACCAAATATGTTTCCCAGCTGTTGTAGCTGTAGTTTTGACAACAGAAAGAAGAGCTAGACGATGGATGACACTGGACTTGGCCCACGCTTCAACTTTTTAGGAGTCGCGTTATTACTTTTTTCAGCATTATCTTCCTAGCAACTGGAACTTCTAAATGAAATCCAATGCAGACCTAGACCTTTTCCAAAACAAAAGAAAAGAAATTGAAGCAGACTCAGATAGAAAAGTACCTCTGAATTATCCAGGTTATTCAATTAATTGTCAAGCTATCTCTTTCTTATCCTCATGCTTTCTCCTGTAAATCTGAACTTTGAGGTTCCCCCGTGTCTTGCGTTAGAATGTTGATCAGTCGGTGGTTTAGAGTTTCTCAAAATGTACCTTTTTCGTTACTTTCAAATTTGCTAATTGCCATGTCGTGAAGCAACTGGGACATATTATGGCCTTATTTACTTCTTGATCAATTCCTTTGATCACAATTGGACGGTATTAATCATATGAAATGTCCTTTTGAAAGGGGACTATTCTTGTTTGGTTGACTGCAATGCTGCCAGGAGCTAAGCCCCCTGCTTGTGCCTCTGCTTGCCAGTCCCCAACCCCATCCCAGCTTGCCCTGCTCTTCTGTGGCTTTGCTCTCCTGGGCATTGGAGAAGGTGGTGTTAGGCCATGTTCTATAGCCTTTGGTGCAGACCAGTTCAGCCAGAGGAAGGGCCCTGAGAAGCAGAAGATCCTTCAGACTTACTTCAACTGGTATTATGCATCGGTCGGGTTCTCATTCATGGTCGGATCAACTGTCATTGTGGCCATACAAGATCATTTTGGATGGAAGGTGGCCTATGCTGTTCCACTGGCGCTTATACTATTAGCTACTATCTTGTTCGTGGTGGCCTCCTCTCTCTACATCAATATGAAGGCTGAAAAGAGTATGCTTACCGGTTTGCTGCAAGTGGTTTTCGTGAGTCTGAAACACAGGAATCTAGTTTTGCCACCCAAGACTTCAAATGCAAGTTATTATCACGAGACAGACTCCAAACTCACCGTTCCCTCGGATAAGCTGAGGTACTAAAATCTTCATCATCCTCTATTTGCTTTTTATTAGTATTTTGGTTGAAGAATAGCTGCGAGGTCCAACATTTGAAGTAATGGTGGAAGAGTTATTCACGTCAAATACATGGGGATACAACACCCAGTGTTTGAACATGGACCTTCGCCTGGTTTCTCTCGAAAACAACTCAATATATTGCAAGTGCCTCAGGTCTCGTAACAAATTTTAGACAATTAATAAATATATGATGAACAACTTTGAAACTTTTGTAGGTTCTTTAACAAAGCATGCATTATAAAAATCCTACCCAGCAGTTGAACATTGATGGATCAACTTCAAAGCCATGGAATCTGTGCACCGTGGAGCAAGTAGAGGGTCTCAAGTCAGTGATGAGGGTGATCCCCCTCTGGTCATCAGGGATCATGGTCCCCTTGGTCCTCAATCAAGGCTTCCCTGTGCTGCAGGCAAAACAATGGATCGACACATCTTCTCAAAGTTTGAAATCCCTGCAGGCTCCTTCGGTGTGTTTGGCATCCTCACTCTGACGGTATGGTCAGGCAGCTACGACCGCTTCATCGTTCCCGCGCTGGAAAGATCACCAGGAGACCACGCGCATTTAGCCTCAAACAGCGCATGGGGATCGGCATAATAATATCAACCGTATCAACCGGGTGGCTGCAATCGTGGAGGCCATCCGGCGGAGGAAAGCAATCGAGCAAGGGTTGGCGGACGATATGAATGGGTGGTCGCCATGTCAGCGATGTGGCTCGTGCCGCAGCATTGCCTTTCTGGCTTGGCCGAGGCCTTCAGCGTCATCTCCCAGATCGAGTTCTACTACACCGAGCTACCCAGTAGTATGGCAAGCTTTGGGGTAGCTTTCTGGACTTTAGGGGCAGGATTAGCAAATCTGCTAGGAGTTTTGGTCTTGAAGATTGTGACGAGGACAACCGGAAGTAATGGAAGGGGTGGCTCTCAACCAATCTAAACAAGGGCCACTATGACTACTACTATTGGGTCCTCACATTGATGGGTGTAGTTGATTTCTTCTACTTCCTTGTTTGCAGTTGGGCTTATGGTAGGAGGGGGAGAACAGGATGAGGGAAGAGGTGGGAGATGATGAAGAAGAAGAAGAAAGCATGCAGCACTCTTAACTAGTTACCCATTTCTCCGCTGAGGTGCACACTTATATGCTCTCTTTATCCGTGCTGTCACAACTTAGAATAATGAAGACTGAGCTTGTATGAATATGATCAAACAACTTACCTATATTCTATGTTGCTCCGTAATATTGTTGGGTTTAGCTAGCTTCTGTTGGGCTTCTCGGATGCTGGTCCTTGGTTTAGGTTCCGAGTTGGAACTTCTACGGTGCACCTTTTGTTTTGTACCACAGAGTACCATACCGCTTGGATATAAAGCTGCTCCATCATCTATCTCAGAGACCGATGGCTGCCACACCTATCAGCATCTCCCAAATGATGGACTACAGATTTCTTTACCTGTGCTCCATATAGCAGCTCATAGAGGAATTTGACAAGGTGAAGAACTGCATTGGGTTATATCTGGATGCTCTGCTCCTTAATAATGATTTCCTCCAAGTAACAGCCATCCTACGAGCATTTGTCCAACATCTTTTATTTGGCGAAAGCTTTTACGAGTGATTATCAAATTAATGAAACCTCCGAGCATACACCATAAAGAAATTAACAAAAGCTTTTGTAACTGAGTAATAATGTTGCTGTTTATTCAGTGTTTGGCCTTAGTGGGCTTAAGGAAATGTGCATGATTTTTGAAGTATTATGCACAGGAGTTCTAGGTGTTTAATGTCATAGGAAGTTATCTTAGCAAGAAAGTGTTCTGGAAGCAAGTATGCACATCCATTGCATGAACTATAGGTGAATACAAGAATTATCAGGAACTATATCCAACAAAAAGCATTTAATTGCATGATTACACTGACAGAACCCTTACATAATGGAAGGAGGTTGACGTTTAAGATGTAGAGGGGATGGAGAATTCCCACTGAAGAATGCATCAACTAATGGAATGCCCGTATATAAGCACAGCTTCCTGTTTAAATGTGAGGCCTCATGAATGACAGCATCTCACCTTGCACTAGTTCTCAGCGGCTGGTTAGTAGTTCTAAATAAATCCAAGTCAGCAAATTATATTCCAAAAAGAGAGAACTGATTATACACTCACATAACAATTGGAACTACTTCAGAGTTAATGGCCAACATCTATCAAAAGAATGCAATGTTATCATACAACCATTACTCTAGACATCAAATTTTAGAACTCAAGAGATCATCACATTTAGGCAGATAAATTGCCCCCCGTTCATGCTTCAGCTTAGCATTAGCAATATTTCTACCAACAGCGCTTAGTTTATGGTAAAATTAATTATTTTACTTCAAGAATGTTCGTCTCTCGCAAGTACACATCATTTGTTCTCAATGAGCTTTACTGGGATAAATCACTTTACAAGCTGTGTTATGCATAAGCAGATTATACAAAAATAGAGAAAACTAGTTTGTCATAAACCTCAATTTTCAGAATATAGACTGCAATTAATTACAAAATAGGTTTTACAAAGAGCACCTAAACATTGGATTAGTCTCACATAAAATCCTCATGATACTTTTTGCCTGAACTTTGATATGAAAAAAGCACTAATATCATTTCAAGCATATTTAAGATTGAATCAGTCTATGAATCATCTGATATCAATATGGACTTTTATTGGTCTATGAATCAGTCTATGAATCATTTGATATCAATATGAAAAAAGCACTGTAATTAGTTATAAAATAGGTTGTACAAAGAGCACCTAAACATTGAATTAGTCTAACATAAAATCCTCATGATACTTTTTGCCTGAACTGTGAAATGAAAAAAGCACCAATATCATTTCAAGAATACATAAGATTGAATCAGTCTATGAATCATCTAATATCAATGTGGACTTTTATTGGTCTATGAATCAGTCTATGAATGATCTGATATCAATATGAAAAAAGCACTGTAATTAGTTATAAATAGGTTTACAAAGAGTACCTAAACATTGAACCAGTCTAACATAAAATCCTCATGATACTTTTTGCCTGAACTGTGATATGAAAAAAGCACCAATATCATTTCAAGCATACATAAGATTGAATCAGTCTATGAATCATCTGATTTCAATGTGGACTTTTATTGGTCAACTGGCAACAATTTTGATTTGATGTGGCTCATCCCTCAAGTCCTGCCAAAAGCAGTCAAGTAGTCAATAATGCACTAACGATTTCTTCCTTCCATCTCCTCCTTTCAGTGGCAAAGTCAATGTAACCTCCAACCGGAGCATCCATCTATGCTTTATGATCACAGCATACGCAATCAACTTTAGTGTAAGTATAACCAAATAAGAGGTCCGAACTAGCCTCTTGCGTATCTAACAAGTCAAGGGAGAAATTTGCTAGATTGCCACATCATATAGGTAGTTTTAGGTTAACCTATAAGGGCAGACATCAATAGAGATGATAATGATGCATTTAGTAACATTATTGCACTAATAGAATAAATCAAATACATGGGCAGTGTTCATTGTATGTGTAGAGAGATTACAGATTTCCATTGGAATATGCATCTGCTTATGACGTAGCTGGAATATTAAGGTATTTTAGATATCCTTCTCATTTGTAGGAGGTGTCCGATTGCTATATCTGTTACTGACATCCCTTGGAATTTCTGTCCAGCCAGCTGATTATTGACCAGGATGACAAGATGAATCTCATCAGGATCAGCGATCTACACCAATAATAGAGCCTCTAGTTTGACTAACTTTAATTTTAAATTCTCTGTCCATGAATTTGTGCACCCCAAACAAGGAACTACCTGGACTCCAAAATCAATATTTGCTCTCACTCTGCATAATCTAGACTGTTCTAAACAAAAGATATAGTTTAAAAATCTATAAATTCATAGGCAGCAGGATCACTTATACCCTAACAAAAATGGGACAGCTTATTCAAGAATTCTTGATATTTAATAGTTATGCATGACAGCCTTTTCAATAATTGATCGAATTCTTTGACTATGTCCTCTACCTGAATGGGTACAATCATTCATCAAATAAGTACAATGAGGTGGCTTGTCTTCCGATGCTCATGATATACATACTTAAACAGCTGAATTTTTTGCACTTCTTTTACTTTATTTGTAGTTATATAAATATTACATGACAAGCACATTATTTGTTATAAGTGCCTGATGGAAATATTATCATAGAACAACATAGAAGAAAAAAGATTCAGACATTTGCAGACCCAATAGTATCAGACAAGCTATGTAGAACAGATGATTTTCTTAGATACATCTTCTAGAAAAGCTGATGAGAATTCAAATCAATCACCATTATCAGAGAAGTAACAACACAAAAATCCAATGCCTACCTCACTGTATCTACATCAGCAAATAAAAATTCTAATCACTACAAGATTGCACCCATGTGAACCCATTTTCTCATCGGTATACTCACAATCTAGCATGAAAATATATTGCCCATATATGCTCGAGGTTACCATATCTCAATCTACCAAATCTAAAAGGTTCTACGAATATATGCTCAACTAAATCTCAAATGTAATTCATTTCGAGAAAATTTGCTAAAAAAGCACAGAAGTGAGAAGGAGTACCTCCAAGTTAAGCCGTAGGCAAGCAACACTCCTCCTTGGCTGTCGCCATTCTTGAAGCCATTCGATGTTATAGCTCTCAATCGCTTACAAACTGGCTCACATCCATGCCTAAAATCCCGCGTGCTGCTGAAAGCCCGAGACAACATCATGCGAGGCTGCATTGAATTAATGGCATCGGCGTAGAATGCAGCGAAGGGTCTTCCCTTGGCATTCCATCCAAGAAGGTCACTTGATCTTGCGACGCGGTTCATCGGACCTCGCCGATCACTAGAGGGATGTCGTAGAATCTTCTTCAATCCGCTGTCTCCCACACTTCGAAGGCGCCTTCGCCGGATTCCGGTGGATCCCCGGCAACGTTGTCCTCGACGTTTGGAAGTGAGCTTGGTTGAAGATGAGATGAAGGCGAACCCACACTATTGTGCCGGCGATGGTTTTCATGGGAAGGTGGAATCCACACCGAGGAAATGCATCTCAGATTGGACACAATAGAACTCCGGACCAGAAGCCGCGAAGGTGTTTGTGGAAATGCGTGAATGTGGCACAGGTGGCCCCCTTGTTACGCACTAGAGAGACTTAACATAAGATAGATTCATGGGTTTGGATCGCATCCTTTGTTACAGGGCATTCCGATAATATTTTGTGCACTGATCAAAAGTTATTTCTAGATTTTTTTCATAATATTTTATTTTCAATTTTTTTTGGATGTATTCACGCTAGATTTATATAAATATTCCGTCATAGCAAAAAAAAAATCATAAGACTATTAATACAGCATGATAACTTGATTAACATGCTCAAGGGCCTAATTGATGTCATGCTAACAATAAGATGTGCCTATAAATTTTTCACAAGTATAAGATTTCTAGCATTACCAATGAAAAAACTACAAAAATAAAGGATCTCAGGTCAGAAACCTAAAATAGAGAACAGACAAAAAAAAACTCTCTTAACATAAATTGTGAATCAGAAGGGGAAAAAAAAGCTAGATGGACCTAAATATGATATACACTCCGAGGCAATTCATGCGGCATCTACATTTTGATAAGCATGATATTAGTTTCAAAAGATGAATTATTATACCTGACATTCTCTCTGCGTATGGAATATGATTATTAAAAAAAAAAAGGGGACAATGTGGCTTATTTGACCATCATCCCAACGACTATACGAGAATGAGACTAGCTAGTTGGGCCCAGTGAAGTTATGCTGGTGATAAACAAACCATGGGTTGTCGGAGATTCCGCATTTGAAGGCCTAAGCCGGCATGCGATACACACTTGCTTTTGTCTTGTAAAACCATCCCAAATGACCAAGTATATCGTCCCATCGATCGAATGAAGTACATCTTTAGACATTGAAGGCAAGCCTTTTGAGGCCTGAGCTCTCTTTACCTATTCGTCTAAACAACGTTGATGCAAAGTTTTTAGACGATTATCTAAAGCAACGTTCAAGTCTTTCTTAATTTGGCCCATGGCCAACATCCGTGAAGCACATTACGAAAAGCATCGAAATTCCGTCACGCCACGAGCAAAGCGTTG
The DNA here is from genome assembly GCA_000441515.1 of Elaeis oleifera. NCBI lineage: Eukaryota > Viridiplantae > Streptophyta > Magnoliopsida > Arecales > Arecaceae > Elaeis > Elaeis oleifera. Next base: position 245,524 of record KE505053.1, on the reverse strand, counting down.
GTCGCTCCCACTTACACGGTTCATGATTACCTCTCTCTTTCGAAATTGCAATCAGACAAAATCTCTCACGCCTTCAACCTTCCTTGCCACCTACCGATAGAAAGAGTCGCATTCATTAGCCGAAAGAACGAGCCTTGACCCGGACTCAGTCTCTGCGTGCCAATAGATTCATCCATCAGACGGTGACCGATCAACTGATCCGACAAAACATGGCTCACGAGATGAATTTGGGTCTGGACTGGAAACTGCCGTCCGGAGTCGAAAAAGATTATTCCAACGAGCTAATCTGGAGCAGGCATCCGGATTATTACCATTTTCATTTTTTCCTTTTTTGGTAGGGTGGTTTTATTGTATTAGAATATTCCAGAAGGAAGAGATTGGTGGGAGACCTCTCAGTTCATAAATATAGACCCTCCGCTCCCGGAACCACAGGCGAATCCTATCGAATTGGAAGAGAAGAGAGAGTGAAGGAGAGATGGCTCCGATCGCGGTAGGGGATACGCTCCCGGAGGGGACGTTGGGATGGTTCGATGAGAACGAGCAGCTGCAGCAGGTGTCGATCCACGGCATCGGCGCCGGCAAGAAGATCGTCCTTGTCGGCGTCCCCGGTGCCTTCACCCCCACCTGCAGGTCCCTTCTTCGCTTCTACTTCCACTTCTTCCGTTTGATTTTCCCCTGAATATTTCCCCTCTTTTTCGTATTTTTATTCCTTTCATCATTATTATTTTTCTTGGTTCTCATCGGTGATCTTTCTCGAGGAAGCGATGATAAGAAAAGTTTGTGATCTGGGTTTATATACTCGCTTTTATTTTATTTTTTCTTTTTATTATGTTGGATCGAATTCCATAATGACTTTTTTTTTTTTAAAGTCCTATATCCTATACGGACTTAGGTTTTACTAGAAGTAATGAAAAGGGAAATATCCCTTCTGAACATTTTTCCGATTGATTTTTTTTTCCTTTTTTGTTCTTTGGGATATCGATTGTGCTATTGTGAGTCAGATCATCAGATAGCGCATCATGATCGTACGAGTTATCTTTCTCGAAAGAGCGATGGTGGGCTAAGTTTGTGATTTGTGTTTATATACTCGCCTTTTAATTTTTTTAAAATTTATGTTGGATCGAAATCTAAAACCAAGATTTAAAAAAAAAAAAAAAAAAAAAAAATCCTCTACGCTCTTATGTTCTACTTGAAGTAATGAAAAGGAAATAATGCCTTCTGAAGATATTCCGGTCGATATTTTTGGATCAGATGATCGGATAGTGTATCATGGTAACACGATTTCGGCCTTCTGATTTAGATGGCCTGATCTAGTTTTTTTTGGGAGTTGGAGTAATTTTGAGGTTTTGGATCTTTTAATTATGTGGTTATTGTTTTATGTGATGCAGCTCGCAGCATGTGCCGAGCTTCATCAAGAGTGCCAAGGAGCTCAAATCAAAGGGCATCGATGATATCCTTGTTATTAGCGGTATGTATATTTAAAATTTCTATTTCCCCTTGTTTCCTGCTGTTATTAGTTGGTTTCTGATGAATACCCGACTTTTATTATCCGATCTTTCTTGTTTCTATTATTTTTCTGTATGAGTTCCTAAAGTTCTGGCCTTGAGAATGAAACATCAATTTCAGAGCTTGCATTGAACTGAAGATTGAATAATGAACTTTTGATGGGCGTGCAGACCATTCTGTACCTGCTGTGCTCAATTGTCTATCTATGTTTTTCGAAGACTCATTTTAACCCCTTCATCAACAGAAAAAAAAATCTCATTTTAACCAACAGCATTGATTTTCGGTCTCAGTGGCGCCCAATTTGTTTAGAATATCTTCGAGCTTGGCATGGTAGATTATGCTGTTTTATAGACATAGCAGACTCAACACAATCTGTGATTTATCATTTTGTTCACGAATTCTTGTGTGGCACTGGGGCTTTAGCAAAGATTCATCTAGCTTACCATTATTGAAACTTGACTGCTAGGTGCTAAATTTGCCACTTTTAACTTTTCACTCTTGTTATGTTGTGCAGTCAATGATCCGTTTGTCATGAAGGCATGGGCAAAGACATATGCTGAGAACAAGTACGTGAAATTCCTGGCTGATGGTTCCGGATCTTACACCCATGCTCTTGGCCTTGAGCTCGATCTCTCAGAGAAAGGGCTTGGTCTCCGCTCGCGGAGGTATGCCGTCTTTGCGGATGACCTGAAGGTCAAGGTTGCAAACATCGAGGAGGGTGGAGCATTCACCATATCAGGAGCCGATGAGATCCTCAAGGCACTCTGAGAAATCCACCTCTCCGTTGCTTGTCGTTTGGGTTTCCCTAGTTTTCTCATGGGCATTATGGTGTTTTAATTACCAGCGAGATTTTGAGGTTTGGTATGTAGTACGTGCTTTGTTTGGACTTCGCATCTGTATGTCGTATCTGGGATTTAAATAAGTTGCTATTAGAGGAAACTTTCCGAGCTGAACGCATTGCAATCTTCCCCCTGCCATGCTTGTATTCGAGTTCCCTGGGCTGAGCTTATAGCAATTTTCCCCGTCCTTGTTTTGCATCAAAGACCGGCTATCTGAAAATGGGTATTTAAGCTGGCACAGGTCCAGCCACAGAGCCTACTAACACACATCTAAGGTGGGACAAGATGCTTCTGTACTGAAAGCCAAGCCTGAGTGGTAAATTGAGTTTCGGTTGGTTTTTTGCAATTAACAATTGAATTAAATGGGATGATGTGGATAAAATCTTAAGCAGAGATGCGCTTGATGGTGCATGCCTTGTGGCTGCGTTTTAAAATGAGTTACGGATTGAATCAACTGCGTCATTCCTGAACGGTCAATCATATCCCACAGGTTGCTGTCTATTTGTCAGGCTTACTTTGCTGGGGTATGATATTTTAGCGCTTATCAGAGCAAAAAGCTTTGATTTTTGAACTCCTTAATCGAATCTCAAAGAATAGGGCGGTTTCGAATGTTTTGACACAGAATCTGTCTTCAGGGTTTAAGCATCACCCTTGATTGTCTGGATGATTCGATGCGTAATTTGTTATTTTTCTGGACATGCAACATGGTCTCCCTCTGTCTCTCTCTCTCACTCAACATCTGTGTGTGTGCATGCGTGCATGTATGTGTGTGTGTGCGTGTGTGTGTGTATATATATATATATATAGCACAGGCGCGCAAGCACTCCATCTCTGATATATCTGTAAAAAGGCATGACCATGGGATGGAAAACTGAAGCCCTCTGAGCAAGGCATTACTAACAGGAAATGGAAAAAGATTCACAACGTATAGTGGGAAAAATAAATACCTTTAGTAGGTATTTTAGCAATAAGTGAAAACTATTGCACTCTTTACATACACTGTAATGAAGAAATACAAACAAAAATAAAGGGCACTGTTTGTAAATAACTTCTTTATAAACAATGATTTTCTTATCAAGCTAACCCAAGTGAATGGGCAATTAATTATTGCATATAATTATAGCTATATTTCTTTTATAAGCATATATGACCAAAATTATGGCCACAATACTATGAACCTAGAAAGAACGTCACAGTCCTCCAAGTAATTTTTTCAGCTCCTTTTTGTTCACCTGAAATTGAAAATGAAGTGAGTTGTACAGCAGACAAAGTTGACATATAGATGTTGAAATCAAGAATCTGACAGAATATATCACCTTTCCCATGGCATTTCGAGGAAGGGAATCCCATAAGAACAATTTAGTTGGAATCTGAAAATTGCAATTAGATATTCACTGATAAGAAATGGATCTTATACGTACAAGGGCTCATTTACTACATAGCACTAGACAGAAGTGCAAAATCAAGGAGATACGCAAATAGATATGAGAAATGTTCTGAAGAATAACCTTATATGGAGCTAGCTTCTCCTTGGACCAGTTCTGTAGTTCTTCTAAGCTAATAGCTGGTTTCAGTTCTTGTTCTGATCTTCTCTTTGCATCTGCCTGCGGTACAATTATAGCACATACAACTTCCCCATAGTCCTTGTCAGGTAAGCCCAGAACGCAACACTCTGAGATAACCTCATGCTGCACACAAAGATCATAACTGCGTCTGGTCACTATTTTAGAAAAAAAATCGTTGAAGTAATCTCTGACCATGTCAGTATGACCTGTGCTTTTCAGTACCCATCCACAAGTTGTAGATGTTATTGCCAATTCAAATGTATTCTTTTTCCATGCAATTAAATGCCTTGCAAGCAAAGTTCGCCGTCTCGATATCACATCCCATGCAGGTGCCATCTTATTGCAGTGTTAGTACGCAATGCAATACATTACGAAATACTGTACTGAGTATCGGTACAATATGAGACAGTATATCAATACATTACGAAATACTGAGTACCGTGCGCCTCCATGTCTTGGACGGTATGGGACAGTACAACAAACTATGCTTGCAAGTATTTTGCTTCAATAAGCAAGAAATATATATCTAATGATGCATTTTTAAAATCAACATCCATCTCCACCCCAAAACAGATTTGCAAGCCTGATCTTGCAAACTAACATAATAATGCTCATTTTTAAGTGTAATAGGGTAAAAATATTAAACCTGCGTTTTCATTTCTTAGGTATCAAGTATGAAAATTTCAACTTAGAATTGACAATGCTAATAGCCAACATGACTACAACCATTTGTATACAACAACTGTAATGAATTATCTATGACACAATTTGTGACAGCAAGAAGCAGGGGCGAATGTGATGATGCTCACTTTTCAAAGTAGAGAAAAATTTGGAGAACAATATGGAAAGGTACTTGCCTCTAAAAGCACTGCTTCAATATCTAATGCTGACAGCTTGTAACCACCAACTTTCATGATATCGGCATTGGTACCTGCGAGTGACAAGTACAAACCCATAGGTGGATGTTGGCACTCTCAATTGTATAAGACTGAGATTTTGAGATTCAACTAATTGATCTTGATAAACAAGAGCAGTAATATATCTTTTGTATAATCACAAGAACATATAATTGAACCAAGTTCTCAAAAAACTCGCATTTCTTCACTCCCAAACCAGAACTCTGATAACCATGCCATGGTGCTAAAATTTTGTGGTTATCTATTAAAATCATAAATCTATCACTGATTACAAATGTAAACACTATGAAACGCATCGGGACCAACAATTTGAGCTGGTTTGGAAGCATCCACATCATGAATAAGATCAAACCATTATCATATAATTAAAAAAGCTTTTAGTATCAGAAAGGGAACAAGGTCACCAACTGGCTGGTCATCCATGCCATTTAGAGAGGCTTTGATTTTGTACGAGTGATCCTGATAGTCCTCAGCTAGCTTTACTTGTTCAGGCTGATGCTATGGCATCTACTTATGTCAGACTGAATCAAGATAGGTGCCCCCTGCTTCAGCCAAAAAAGGATTCTGATATTCTTCATGGAAGAATGCATTTGAAACTTCTCAGGACTTCTAGCAATTTGGAGTTCCTGATAATCAGCCCTTATGTCTTCTTGATGCAGAACATGCAACATTCTGTTGGGCACTAAGAACAAATTCTGTTTCCTCCCTTTTGAATGCATAGAACATTTTAAACATTACATTGTACATTGACTCGAACAATTTCAAAAGTGAATTTACAATGCTAAGATGGATCATGTCAGGCAATGATTACTAACACATTCGTAAAAATGGTCCCCAATGAATATGCACTATGAAATCCTGAAGGTGAATATAGACAGGTCCAAATGCCATAATTCAACAGTCAAATGCACTATACCTCCTATACAATAAACACAAGCCCATCCCCCTTCCCAACCGCTACCAAGAAGAAAAAATAAAATAAAATGAGCTATGACAATTATATAATGGCCATAATGGTCCTGCAGAATTTATTTCATTGAATTATATATGCACTAGATATATTAAAGAGTTTGCACAAACTAATACAATATAAGTGATTATTCTCACATGATTAAGAACAAATAAGCAGTGTAAATTAGATTTGAGGTATTTTGTGTATTTGTTAAACACAGAAATAAATAAAGTGCTTAGATAATCAATGTTTTAGAACTCCTCAAAATTAGGATTTTAAATCTTAGCTGGTAAGGAAGTCATTTTGATAAAAGCCAGTACTTTTGACTGATTGGAAGTTGTATTATATGTTCAGTTGTGGCAAAAAAATATGCATGGTAAAATTGATTGGCAAAGATAAGTGAATCATCATATTGGATGATATGCAACAGCAGATCAATCTTTTCCTCTTTCTAGCTTCATAATTTGAATTGTTGTAGCTACCTTTGGGGATACATCAAAGAGGCTATACACTCTTTTTATTTGGCCATTTCACATAAAGCTGAAATAAAATTTTCTGCATTCTGAATCATTTTAATTTAAGCATAAAACTAGGTAACAGCACGCTGTTGGATGCTCCACAAGGAAGAGTCACATGGTTCTTCCAATCTTCAAGAACAAGGATAGAATGCTTTTAATTTCAGCTTTACAGTTTAATCACCTCTGAAAAACAAAAAGAAAAAGAAAACTGACATGCTGACACATATTGTTGCAATTTTTTTTCAATAAATAGGCTAACCAAGATCAGCAGGACATTGCAGCTAGAAATTTCTAAACTACTTCTTTCCATTCTCTTTGGCAAGTTGCCAAAAAAACAATATGAAATTTAAGCAAGCAAGACATTAAATTGGAAACGAAGTTAAATGCATGGAAATAATATTTTCTTACGTCCCAAGATTATATAGTATCCGTCCTCATCCACTGTAACTGTATCTCCAGTTTTGAAAAATCCACCATCAATAAATGATTCCTCTGTTATCTAAAACCAAAAATGGGAAAAAAAGTGAAGAAAAATAGCAAAAAAATAGCAAAAAAATAGCACAAAGCCTAATTTCACATAATTGAAATCAAGTCCAACACAATTTTGGAATTTCTTAATTCCATTGAATTAGCTCCCAACCAAAATTACACAGGATTTTCATAATGTTATAACATGACCAAATAAGTATTCTACTACAAAAAACACGAGTTTGCCGCGACCTTTTCTTTAAATAACCATAGATGCACTACCAATTAGAGTTACCTCGGTCAAATGCTTCAGAAACAACACGACCAAAGTTGAAATCTGGAACCTCCTGCCATTTGGTCGAGGTTTGCAATCCCTGGGCTATGGTGCAGTTTGCAACTTAAGGAGCAACAGTTGATTGGCATTGCAACAAAATCAAATATTGGGATTTGGGAGCAATGCCATGGAACTCAGGGCTTGAATTGGAGCAGGGATGTGGAGGTGGGAACAATTTTGTCGGAAGGTATGATCAGTTTGACATTACTGTCAAGTGGCACATAGGACAAGGATGTGAGAGGAAGTGAGAACACCGCATCAATGAGTTTCACAAGAATTGGAAAGCTTGTAGGCAACGAGGGCACGGGGTGAGGTTTTCCTTACAGAACTGCATATTTCTCCAGGGAGCTAATAAATATTATACAACAAAGAGCAAGAAACACATCCCTAGATATTAAGTGGGTACATTGAGTGGCCATAGCTGTATCCATAGATCGTGCAGCAACGTATATTGGTACATGTGATCTCCTTTCCCCCATCTCTTTGACCTCAAGTAGAATGAACCTTTAAGAGCTTCCCAAGTGAATTTTGAAAGACAATTCAGGTGCCAATTTTCTTCTAGTCAATCAACAGCCTAAAGTTTGTACTTTTCTGTTCTTTCTCTGAGTTTGTACAAGTAAAATATGGAATATACAAGATGAACCGGATGTATGTTCATTACTTTCTTTGTACAAGTAAATATGGAATATACAAGATGAACTGGATGTACGTTCATTATTTTTCTTAGTAAGAGGATATCAGTTTTTATTTGCCTTTTAACAGTCACATAAGCCTTTTTCATTTTCTCAGGGCTGCTAATGGAAGTGCCTGTTGATAAATACAAACTTTAGAAGATAATTTAAAAGATCACATGTACATGTCTAAAACCAATTATACCTTAGGCTGTTTCCAGTATCCCTTGAACAGTGAAGGACTTCTAACACAAAGCTCACCCACTTCAGTTGTTCCAGTTCTACTCTCATCTTCCGCAATGATCTTGACCTGGAAAAAAAATTCAAGGAGATAACTGAATTTTAGATCCATTTTTCAGAAACTGAAAAATTCAATAGTGAATAAGAATTTAATTAATGGTGGAAACAATAGTTACATCCAAAATTACATACAATAATCATCCAACATGCTACGTGTATCTAAAGATACTTGCACACCAATAAACAGTGATTTGGAATTATCCCATTTATTGACTATTCAGAAACCAATTGACAAAGAATGACAAATGAAGAATAAAACAAGGGACTGTAGGATAAGAAGAATGTATGGGTAGGGGGGAGCCATTAAGAAGTTGTGTTATAAAACAGGGTGAATTTGTGATCTGCCTGCTCAATTTCAAGATAACACCAGAAGTATCAATGACTAATAAAAATTCAGCCACCACATCAAAGGTGTCGATTTCAGAGTTGAAATGAAAGCACTCATAAACAGCTCTAGGTTTTCAACAGCCTATGAAATATTGGTATCATGAACCTTATTCAATTTAAGTTTGACAATTAGTCTGTGATAGCATGAGCAACCACCTAATTTTCCTCAACTAATGGGGATCAAATCCACCAGGGAGGGCATGCTGCAAGTGCCCACTCACATGCATGCAAGATTCAAAAACTCAAAATTTTTCAAAGTTGGGTGAATTAAGTTAGCAAACCCAAAGGCATGACTAGAATGACAAATAATCTGCAATTGTGAATGATAATGATGAAGACCTTTGAATGGCATTGAATCAGAGGAAGGGCAAGTGAACTGAAATAAGTGATGCCTTAGATAGCAAATAACATACCTCTACTTGAGGAAGAGGTTTGCCAACTGTGCCTGCCTTTCGAAGACCATGCAAGGGATTGGATAGTGCCATGACAAACTGTATATCATCACTTTATCAATAAAGAATATATGGCCAAAGCTTATATATAAAAGTTAGGATAAGGCATGTGTTATGTATTAAATTGGTACATCCAACAGCAAAACTAAGTAGTTAAAATTTAAATTCACAATATAACCAATGACACTGACCTCAGTCATGCCATAGCGTTCCAAAAGACGATGACCTGTTATTCTTCCCACTGTTTCAGCACTGGATAAGGAAGTGCTGATGATCCACACATCTAAGGGAAAGATACTTACAATTAACAATGAAACTTATCCATTTATCACTAAAAGGCATAAGGTTTGTTTCTGATTAGGTGAAAAGAACATTCAAAGAGCTGAAATTTCAACACAAAATACTGCAGCATTTTGATATTACTAAGAAAGATCTACAAAGCAGAGATATTCAAATGGTGTCAAAGCAACCTCCACTCAGGTAGGGATTCGGATTAAGAGCTTTAAGGTTCTTAAAGTTGCTGCTTTTCAGATGTTGCACACTTGTACTTCCAGAATATATAATCATAATATACTATCATTAGTTCCATATTTGAAGAAATAAAGCTACTTGTAATTATTGGAAAGAAAGAAGATAAGAATAAAATACTGTAAGAATTAATCAATGTTAAGATCTACTGAAGTGTCTTCCAAAATAGAAGAAAGGTGTGTTTGACCTGAACTAGAATCTATGCCAGTCCATTCAAACAAACCCTTATTTGTGTCTTTCTTTCTGCAGAAAACCAGTCCTAGAGACAAGTCTGCAATTTCAATTTTACGTTTGCTCACTTGAAAGGAAGACTTAAGTATTTAACTGTTGACTGTTGGTATATAAGGAAACCTACTTTGCCTTCTTCCTCCTCCATGAACCATAATGGATCGTTCCTTGACCCATAAACCAAAAACCAATGCACAAAAAAAAAAAGGGTTTGAATGTCAGAAATTAAGGATTTCTAACATTCAAATAAAATGAAAACTGGTTAGTGATTGTTCATTTATGTACCTCTACACAAAATAATGATAATAGTAGCGACTTAATTTGGTTGTTCATATTAAACTTTAGAAAAACTATTAATTAAATAAATAAGAACCCCTTGAACTATCTAATTAAAGCAATCAAATATTGTTCGATTGAATTGAAATTGATTAAGATTTGTAATAGTCATGAAATACTAAATTGAGTCAATAAAAGCATTACCTCTGAAAGTTCATTTACAAAATAAGTTCAGATTTTTATTCATTAAGTTTGTTGAAATATGGATCTTTGGCTTCTTAATTTATGTCGTAGAAATGAATGCAATCTCCAATAGCAAACCTTGCATTCTTCCCTCTTTGTTTAGACTCTTCCGAAATCTAGACTTAAAGGGTAGCTCCCCAAATGAAGGAGTTTAACCAGCATTACCAGTAAGGTAAGCATCCTATCTACCCCACCAACCTTATAGCATACTTGCCTACACAAAGAAAACAATGCAATTGGGAGATTGAATTCAGGTTGCAAATGGGCCATGACATCCTCAAACATCAAATGAACATCCCTTGACCCATAAAGCTTAACTCTAAATACATAGAATAAAACTTGTTGGTCATAGTTACAGTAATTATCAAAATCTGTCAGTTTTTATACCTATTTTGAACTATATATATATAGATGTAGGAGCATGTTTTTATACATAAAACAGCACAATATAATTCAGTCATTATATTGACATACAACCACAGCATATAAAACAGTATACTGAAGCCGCTTAACTAGCATCTTGAATCTAGCCTCAAATCCTTAAAAACAGTATGACCAACAAGTATTCTAAATAATATTCATTAAACAAATATAAAGCACCAAGCTTCATACATGCACATCACTTGAGAAGTTGCAAGAGGATCATCAGTTTGGTTACCATGAGACGTAATTTATTTGCAGCAGAAGCAGAAGCTACTTGTAAATCTGAGTCCATTGTTTCATAACCTTGTAGAAGTCGAGTATACATTGTTGGAACCTAAAAAATCTCAGAAATTCTCAAATTGACTCAATGATAAGTTGGTAAGATACATCTTTAATATGCAAGTCAACTAAATCCATCAAAGTAACAGTAAAATATTCAAACTCAATGAGATCATAAAGGAACTGAGAAATTAAATATTAAAGACTACATTTCCATAGGACCACTATTTTGATATTACCTTTCATAACTATCGCATTTGAAAACCTTCTACACAGTTGAACATATCAGAACATAGGGTCCACTGCAGTAAGTGCTTTAAGAGGTAACCAATTGTGACATTAGCACAACTACTGCATCTAAACACAGTCCACTTATGACTTCCTGTTATGTTTTGGCCTTCTTTATCGAGTAAGAGATGTTCTAATCTCTTAATTTTGTATTGTTTCAAATTTGAAAGTTGAAGCAAACAGTAACTAAGGTAGGAAACAGGCGAGAATTTCATCCAACATTCTAGGAATGGAAATCTTATATACTAACAAAATAACAAGCTTACTCCTGTGAACGAAGTGATAGCACCATCTGCTTTATTTCCATCTTTTGGGTATGATTCACGCCATCTCTGCCACACACCACGAACACTAAACTTTGGCATGAACTCAACCTGCAGCAAGCACCAGCAGAGCATAGACATCCAAGAAAAAAAGATTGCATCATAAAAAGTTATCTGATTAAACCAATGTACTGAACTGCATTTTGTGATGTAACTTCACAACAAAATGCTTGACTAATAGAAATCAATTAAGAAATCCAGGAAAAAGGTTCAGACAACCGAACTGAACTAATCTCTAAGCAACATTTATCTTCTAATGGAAAAAAACATGTTATTGTTTAAAGACCACCATCAAAAGTCAGATACATTACCAGAGATCCCGCATAAAGAGGTGCAAGTAAGGCATTAAAAAGACCATGCACATGTAAACTGGAAGTTAAGGATTTCAACTCACTAAAAAAATGAATTATTCCTATAAACCAGCAAATGCCTCAATATATGTTACTTCACAAATTTAAATACCTAGCTTACATCAACCAATTAAGCTTATATGTTCCATTCTAGGTGGATATGGTGTAAAGGTAGACAATGCAGAAACTGATCTGAACATGTATATTCCCATGCCGCCGTCAGAATTTGAGCCTGAAACAAGCCAAAAACAGGGGTAAGCACCACATTATAGGGCAAATATATTGCAGACAAAATCTGCAAAAGAATTCAAATCTTTGCAATTCTCACAAAGAAGAAAAGCAAACACAAAGAAGCAGAACAAACACAAAGACAGAAGAAAATGTTTGGGCCCCTAACAAGTCAAAGTGCAAACAGGATCAAGATATGTACCTGAGCAATTATGCTTTTGTGTGTGTGCACGACACCTTTTGGTTACCAGTCGTACCACTCGTATAAAGAATCAAAGCAGGGTCATCTCCTGCATAATAAGAAATGTACTCATTGTAATATTCATGTATATCCAATAATACAGAAGCTAAAGGTACAAGGATTCAAATATAGTTACCATTGTCCATTTTTTTTTGTGTCATGAAACTACATACAGTAAAGAGCACAATGGATGCCATGAAAGTTCATTTGGTTCATGAATCATGTCTGATTTGATAATCAAATATTAAGGTACATCATTTTGTGATTTGACATGGATCAGTGAAAGGGCAACAATTTGCCCAACAAATGGAGCACCGTGAAGTTGAATTCAAAGTTATTCCAATGAAGAAAAATCAGTACATTGCATGAAATTTTTTATATCTAATAAGATTCACTTCTTCTGTCCAATGTATCTTATACATAATTACATAAAAATAGTAAAACATATCACAACTTTCGTAGAATCAAATGGAAAGTTGAAAACTATATAATTTGGGTAAACTCCATATTCTATAATTTTGGAGAAATATAATGTATGCAATTAATTTCCAAATAAAGGGTGTAATGGTCTGATCTTCTGAGACATCCTTGTTTCTGATCTTTTGGGTTGTAATCACACAAGGGTTGTATGAAGCGACCGCCTTACCAAAAAAAAAAGAAAAACGGTGTAATGGTCTAATTACTCCTAGGAAATTTTGACGTGATTTTCTGAAGATTGAGTACAGTAGAGGCATAACAGCTCGAATCAACCACACATAGATTACCTTCAGCTATTCTTGATTCCTCAATTTCCCCAATCAACTTGGCAATCATATCGGCTGCTCCACTACCTGACTGCTCCATACTGGTGACAGCAGGAATAAGCGATAAATGAGCAGAACATTTAGAAGCCACATTCTCCATAAGCTGTTGATGCTCTTGAGTGCTCAGAATCATGGAAACATCCTACAAGTAAGCATAACTCAGCATCTATATATATTGCATTATATAAACTCCAAGAACACACAAGCAAAGAGACAACTAAGAAACATACAAACCTAGTATAGCATAGAGATGATATGTATTTAGTTTACTTGCAGCAATGCACAATGTACTCTTTTATATTGTCTCTCGGAGAATAAGAAAGTTCCAGATTATGTATACCCACAAGATTTTCAGTCTCTACTCTCTTCTAGGAGGAGGCTATATGCAAAATAAGTCATAAGAAAAGATAAAAACTCATGCCTATTTCTGGAAGTCAAATCATTTTTTTGGTTAGATGTTAATAATGGTTTAAAAGCCCGTTATTGTGCTGCTAAATAAAATCACAATGTACCTCTGATTAATGAATATGCAAATGGATCTCCCCCCCTCCCCCCAAACCAAAACCCACCCACCCCACCCATACATGTAAGGTACAAGCTGCAGATGGAATATATCTTAAACTTTAGTCTTGTATATTATTTTCGCCCAGCATCCTTGTTCCTAACCTTATCTAATTTACAAAGCAACCAGGAAGATGGCTGTCCAAGTGCTAGATATACTCCACCAAAATTGTAGGCATCAAAAATCAGAATCTACTATCAAGAATCCAACATGAAGTATCATACAAATGTGGGTACTGTTCCAGACAGAATGAGATATAAATTTTTAACTGAATGATGTAAATCTGAGGGTTCCAATAACTATCTCATGGCAGCAGTTCTCCAAGTCTGAAGAAATAGATAATACATGCATAATCACCACTAATACAACATTGGAACTAAAAGAAAAAGCCAAAGATCTCTTCCATTCTGTCTGAAAGTTGGATGTAACAAAGGAAAAGACAAAGCAAAAATTAGAAGAATACTGAACTACTGTCATTTTCTACACATAAACTATACTTGCCCAGTGCACAAATAGGTTAACGCAAAGAGTACATTCAAGAAGGTGAATAACAAATGCCTGATGTGGTGAATAATATAGGACAAACCGAATCATTCATCACATGCAAAAGCTCTGCTTCTGGGTAGCTAAGTGCAAGTGGAACTGCAACGCCTCCACAATGCCAAGTTCCTAGGACCGCAGCAACAAATTCAGCAGAAGGTTTAGCCACAATTCCGACACGAGCTCCGTCAAGGTAGCTTGTTCCATTGGTGCCCTGAACAGAAAAGCTTTCGTTAATACAGCTCTTATGTATCTGTATAATTCGAAAAGCCATTTCATCAAAAATGTTTTTGATTAAACACATGTACATCATAAAGCATTATCAACATCCTACAAGACTTTAACCATATATTGACCATCCACCTTGTGTTTTGGCTGCACTCCTACAGCATTCAGAGTTTGTTGAATACTGTAGGTAGAAGATTAAAGGCACCGTGTAATGCTGAGATATCTAAAAATAGGCAGGGATAGAGAGAAAAGTGCTTCCAGGATCTTGTGTGATGGCCACAAGCAATTGAGATTTGTGAAAAATTAGATGAAATAGCGATCATGTTCCATGCCATGGAATTTGGCCAGGATAAAGAGAGTCCATGCAATTAGATGGAGTCTCAGAGACGTGAGAACATAGTGATGGCTGTGTTGTCAAAAAGAATTAATAATGAATATGATATAGGTAATGTTGCAGCTGCATGAACTAAGGATAGTGGTCTATCACCAATCGAGCTGGCATGGACATGTAGACGTCAATAAAAATCCAAGGAAACCCTGGTAAGCAGACAAGCTAAGGTGGTGAAGAAGAGCCGCAAAAAAGAGGAAGACCCAGGTAATGAGTGTCACAGAAAATAGGATTTGAAAAGCTTGGATTAAAAGAATTTAGCCTCAATGTAAATGAATGCCAAAGAGTACCATATGAGGGCATCTTGATAATTAGGATAATGCTTGTTGATTATGAGTATCATGTCAAAATTTCTTTTATGAGGCTAGGGAATGATTTTCATAAACTTTGTATACAAACAGCACATCTATAATTTGTATGTATACAAAGCATTTGATGGTAAATCTTCAACATATACATAACATGGGATGGGGAAGAAGAAGGTATATAAATACAAAATATAAAAGGAAGTTAGCATTCGTATAAGCGGTAGTAACATGTATCAATTTTATCAACTGCAAGTGAAACAATACACTGAATTTTGATATGGTCCTATTAGTGTAATAGAAATACTACATATCATCAGATCTAGGAAGGGAAAGCATCTAATAAATTATACATAGATAGCAGGAAACATATGTGCGTCCGTGTGTGAACATTTAAAAATTAAACTTACTTTAATATCTTTGCTGAGCAATAAGTTGGATATGTTCAAAGCAGACGCACTGAGTTGAAGATAGCTATAACTCTTATGATCGGCTCTTATGGCAACACGTTCATTAGCTGCCGAAGCTTGTCTAAGAACCGCTTTGACAACTTCCATGAATGTATGAAATGAGGGTCCTGCAGTATTGGCTATAAAGCAAAGAAATAAGATGTCTCGGAAAATACTTGTTATTTCCTATAAGAAAGTGGCATGTATTATGATGAATATGAAAATCTGATAATCGTCATTAGACCATAGAGATTGTTATATCTCTCCTGTGGTCAACATAATATACTGTCCAGGTGCAGATGAACTGGTTATGAGTATATGTTATTTATTCGCAAGATCATTACCTAACCAGAACCCGATTTCCTATAAAAATGTCAACTTTGTTCTTGCAAGATTGTCTTATATATAATAATCTTTATGATTCTTGTCCCATCCTTGATAATGTGTAAATAAAAAATAAAAGCCTTGGTGAAATTTGTTGTTGAAGAAAATATTAGGCAAGAGAATGCTCTCGATCAGAATAAACGACTTCTACCAAATCACCGGCCATTATCAGTGATCTGATGCTTCAATTCGCACTGGAGTAAAAGATGATACGAATCTTGATGAAAGTTACATAAAAGAATTCTTGAAGAATAACCACATGTCAAGATACAAACTCGACCAAGAAAGAGAAACCAATGCAAAAGCCCTCGTGGAAATGAGTAGTCCCAGCCCGCTTCAGCTTCTTGATGAAACCCTAATCAAGGGAGGTACAAGATATGGAGACCAAGAAAAGGAGCTGACCTGAGAAGAGACGAGATAGAGGGAGTGAAAACCCTAGAATTCCCGGGGCCGGAGAGGGTCTCTTTCCTCGGGAGGAGAGGAAGCGAATAAGAGGGGAAAGAGTGCAGTTGGGGGCTTTGAATGAGTTCATGACAACCGCCACCTCTCATTTAATCGCCGCCGCTGGGCCCAAGTCCTTCCGGAAAAATTTGAAAAAAGGATTATAAAAGGAGAAAAGAAACATAAAGGAAAACCAGAGCAAAAAGGAGAAACAACGGCGCTTTGCTCAGTTTCGCCACCTAACTCTCCATCGGTGTTAGCTGTCGCGGAGGAGAACGCCCGCGAGAGCGAGCCCGCGGTACGGCGCGATATCAGCGGTTAGAGGGCATGGAAAAGACCACCGTCGTTGTCTTTAAGATGCGTATAATATATAAACGGTTAGACGGTGATCAAAAAATGTAATGGGTGGCTGACGTTGCAAATTTTTCTAGGCGGACGATAGGGCATCGGACGGTATAGGAATTCAGCACGCGAGTTAGGGAGATCGTAGGACGTTTATCCGATAATATGGAAGCCACGTGTCACTCATCCACAAATCGGCAAAGGTTCTGTCCATGCTAGGGTTGAGCTTCTTGGCGTGTTGAAGAAGGTATTGGTTACAACCGTTCTGTCACGTATATCTTAAATCATTCAATAAAATATTATCACGTCATTTAATAAAATAGACGATAAAAATTATCATCGATCAAAATTAATCATATAATTTTTTACATCCAAAATTTTTAATCATGTTCGGATAATAGTGCATTTTCTTCAACAATACACAATATTGTAGTTTCTTAATGAATGAACTAAAATATACATAATAAATAATTCTAATCAATAATTTTTTTTATTATATATGAGTTGTCATCTGGATCTCAATAGCTAAACCTGCGGCACTGCTTTGGGTGCTTCACCGTCTAGCAAAATTCTTTTAATCTATTTAACTTGATTCAATATATTATAGGTTGGATTAAATTATCTATCTAATAAAATGATTAGATCCTATATTTTTTTTAATAATAAATAAATAAATTAAATTCAGATTGATAAATTTTTGACTTAATGTATATCCAATTATCACCCCTTAGCAATTGGTTTACAATGCCATACACCACCCACGTAATTGTGGGATTTAATAATTTCCATCATTAGTTTAACCCAACCGGATCTCTCTGGCCCAACCCATTGGGTTTGTTGAATAGGCATGGGTCAATTAACCTCAACTTTCTAGCAAGTTGATACCCCTCAACCTCTCAAGAAGATTATGCAATGAAAGGTCAAAAATTCAATGAGTTTGAGCCTTAAAATAGATTAATAGACTGGCTACAAGAGTGGATTGGCCATGGGTCAAGTTTGGATTGAATATTTTTTGTCTTATTGGTCTAAAACCGACCTAATCTAATTTGAACCCAATAGACCCATTGATAGTCATTCATGGTTTTTCATATTCTTGAGACTATTTTTTGTCGCAGAAGAAATCACTTCAAGTAACTTCGGTTGGACAATCAAAAATTTCAAGTAACAATTTGCACATCGAAATCATTTCAAATGCCGACTCACATCCAACCAAGCACATTTTAGAAAACTCAAAATAAATATATAAATAGATAGATAATTTTTCTCACATAATTCGACTTTATGGGACCATATTCTTAATTATATACATAAGGACCATGTTACGGAGCATGAATTCGGTGGTGCTATGGCGTGCCAGATCAAGTAATAATGTACCTAACAACGAGGCTGTGACTTTGAATGGACGATGGAAAGTTCGTTGGATCTAATTTATGACATAGGTGACCGGTTACTGCATTTTCCTGCCCATCATGGCACTGCCCACAGAGTACTTTGTTTTCGGCTTCGAAGACGGGTGGAGACTCTGGATGTGGGAGGAAATAAAAAATAAATAAATAAATAGAAATTTATTTGCAAAAATCTAGTAAGTAATTTTTTTATAAAAATGTTAAAAAATTTAATTGATGGTTAATGTATATCTATTTAGGTTAAAAATGTTGAGAATAATTCATGAATAAAATATAAATTAAAAAAAAATTAATTACAAACGGATGCTTACACAAATCTAATATGGATGCACCTTATAAGATTAAAAATAAAATATCTTATAGAATTTACGGACAGATTTGATCCTGACGCTAGATCTAGTGATCAGTATGCTCCGTCATATAGGAAGCAACCCAATTGGCGATAATATTTTCAAAATCAAAGCGGACATCAGATCGAAATGAAAAAAAATCGGAGGTCAACTGGGTCAATCGATTGGCTTGGTTAATTGACCTGTGAGGTTGAGGAGGAGGGGGAGGAGGGTGCCGTTGAGGCGGTTGCCATGGAGGTCAAGGTGGCGGAGCTGGTCCAAGTGCGAGAACGGGTCGAGGGGCTCTAGAGATCGAGGAAAGAGAGGGCGAGCGACGTCACACGGGCGAGCGACGTCATGCAACCACCGGAGCAACCAACGCCACACCACCACACAGAGCAGCATCGGAGGTGCTCCAATTAGCGAGCAGGTTGCTGTGGGCATCGACCCTCAATCAGAAGATGGTCAAGGTGTTTGTGTTGGGCCCTCGAGGCCTCGATCGAAAGATGGTCAGGGATTTAGCCCTCGAGCCTTGAGTCTCGGCTGGAAGATGGGCAAGTTGCTTGGCCTTGGGCTAGAGTTCCGCCGCCGCCGCCATCACGAGCGGGGAAGATTTGTAATTTTGTACAGAGAGAGAGAGAATATGCACACTCTGGGGCTTTAGATCACAGAGAGGCAGAGACTCGTGATGCTTGTTCGGTAGGCAATGACGATGAGATTGGGGCTCTAGCCTTTGGCGGTGACGACAAACGGAAGAAAGAAAATGAAGATGTTAAAGAGTCAGAACCGATCCAGAATTAGAATGCCCTCAGTGATTTTTTATCCGCAAATAATTAACCCGTCGTCCGGTCAGTTCATCACAAGCCAATCGGTTCATTGGTTCTTGCCGATTTTTTTCAGGTTGAAAATCAATCGGATCCGGCCTAAGTTCCGCATCAGGATTAAAATCGGTCTCCGATCCGATCGGTTGACCCAGCCAGTCCGATCCGATTCTGAAAATATTGATTGGTGGTACTGTTCGTCTTTCAATAGATATGTTGAGTTGACGTCGCCACACAATCATGAATACACAGCCGAATATTCTAGAGAAGCGGATGCTCATCCATGTGTATCATCTTATATAGGATTCTGTCAATCACTATCGTAGAGTCACCCTCAATGATAATTCACTCTACCCGCAACTCATGTTGAGCATAGATGAAAAAGCCATTTAAGAACTGCATGAAAATAAGTAACATCTTAAGTTTCGATAATTATAAAAATGTTGATGCATTTGTTATAATGGCATGCGACCTTATTTTTTAATCTTTTAACGGCAGTTAACAACTTATAATGTATTTCTAACAAAATGAATTTTCAGACTATCACTTGACATTTTTTTTATAAATAATTCAAATTTATTGAAGTTGTGGCAAGCTTACATGTCATCAAGTTTCGGGAATCGATGATCACAATGCTTTTGTTTTTTTTATATAATGGTTCCTCACATGTACTTCATCCTTCATCCTTCCAGGTTTGCTAGGTTTGCTACCCAGCACCTTCTTATGACCTGGATTTAGCTAGAGGGGAATTTAGTTAAGAAGCAATTCCTCAACCAAGGAGGCACAGCTTATCATCAGATCCTTTGGAATCTCCAGGAGGCTTATCATTATGACAAAAAAGCTGCTTTTTTTCCTTAAAAAAGTTCCGGTCAAATAAATAGAGTTAGAGGAAAGGTTATTAAGGGTCGCGTTCTCCAACCGGATCACCCACCAGAGACGTCTTCTCGGAAAATGGGATAAACGATGTGAAGGTAAGCCAAGAGGAGTCACCAACAATGGGAGATAACTTAGGATATGCAATTCTTGTGCTCTACGGAGTGGAAATTAAGTTTCCATCTTGGGTCTAGTTGCCATGCGTGACAGATTTTAAGGTTTGGAAGCACTGTTACAGAAGTTCCATGGTATATGGAGCAGTGCATTTCTGAATCTCAAAGCCAGGTAGACCGGTGAAGAAATTTTATTCCAGCTTGCAGCCGGGTTACATCGCATATGTGATTTATAAGGGCACAAATTGCCCTTTACCAATTTGTTTGGAGCCATGCACGAGCGCCCATAAGCCACCGATCAAGGCCCTCCTTCTTATCATCCAATATATATATATATATATATATATAT
>KE505053.1:193228-218260 GCA_000441515.1 Elaeis oleifera | reverse complement strand
CTAGGGTTCAAAATAGGCCGGGATGTTACAATGGTATAAGAATAAATAAAGATAAAACAGAAACACAAAAAAATATAAAAGAACAACCAAATAAAATTCAAAAAGCGGCAGATAATACAATCCTTGAGCATCAGCAGCTAATAACAACGCCAAATCCGGATGAAGCTGAGTAGGATGAAAATGTTGACGATGTACCGTGCATCTTTTGTTTTTTAGGTATTAGTATAGTGACTTATTGAATTAAATTTTGGATGGCCAAGCCTTCTTTATTTTTTTATAAAAAAAATATTTGCATAGTGACAGCATTCCTTTTCTGTTTTTTGGTAAAAGACAGCATTTTTTTTTGGTGAGAAAGTAGGGGAATGGAATGTATTCTAATAAAAAATAACAGTGTCTGTTTGCAACCCAACCCTCGGGAAAAACAATGGAGAAACGCAAGAACAAACTAGAACTAGCACAAACTCAAATGCTAAGAAAAAGAGGTACCAAGATAAAAGAAGACAGCAGAAGTCGGGTATTACAAACAAAAGATATCCAAACCAAATAATGTTAAAAGGATAGGAATACAGCTGAACGACAAGCAAACATAAGACATGTGAAAAATCAAATATTGAAGCTTCCTCTAGGCTGATGTCCTGTGCTCCCAAATAGCAAAGCAAGAGACACTGGGTTGATCAGCTGAATATGAGAGTATAGGTGAAAGTTGGGCAGCATAATAAAAGATAGAACATAAAAAACCGAGGAGAAATAGTACTTGAAGTGGAGCAATATAATAGCCTCGTTTGAAGTGCAGCAAGAAAGTGGTTGATATGCCAATGTAGCAGCTCTCTATAGCCGAAAAAGACTATCTCATTACAACCGCTAGTGGATAGAACACATGGATTGTACCAGCAGAAGGAATAGCCAACAAGTTGCAAGAAATATATTAAGTCAATAGAAGTTAAAGCCAGCAATTACAATTCAAAGTAGAAGCTGTCAGCCCACAAAATGTTAAACATGTAGGGTGGGACAGGGCAACGTTCCCTTAAAATAGGTTTCATACATTGAACTTCTTCAAATAAAGAGAGATGTAAACCAAGATAAAAACTTATCAACCATGGTATTTATAAAATAAATATGCAATCTATATCCAAGAAGGATAGAAATATGGATGATTTGATTGTATCAGTTTAGGACTTAATTGTACCCAAGACCAATCTGATATATAGTCTTATATGGGATTAAACATGTATCAGTATTAGTCCTCCCATCAATAGAATTAGTTGAACTGAGTCATCTCTTATCCATGATTGACAGAACTCATTTATAATACTGATGGACAAGAAAAGCGCCATCCAGACTTGGCCAACCAAAATATATCAATCAATATGATTTTGTTATTCACATATAGTTCATGACAAGAGTTGCACCTAAAATATGAAATAAGAGTTATTAGAAATATCTTTTCATTAAGTGAATAGCATGGTTGATTGGATCGTTCTTTTATGACGGAGCACTCTGAAGACTAGATTTGAAGACAGAATGATATTTGTCCATTGATCTTGTAAAATTTTTGTACTTTAATTTTTTGGTTGTTCTCGTGCTAAAATAATGTTATCAACCGCGTGTATCAAAAAAAATATAAAATATTTTTTATTATTATTATATTGTATATAGTCTTACAAATTATCATAAATTATCATGTTATGATGATAATTCTACAATACATGGAATGCCAAATTCGTTCGCTCCTGCTAACTTTGAAAAATTTAAAGAAAAAGAAATAAAGGCACCTCCCAAAATATGATACTCCTATTAATTTCTACAGTTCAAAATCAAAACATTTATTACTATTCCAGTCACGTGAACAGACAGTCTCTCCATAATTAGCGCGAAATTGCGAGTATCATGTTATTGTACAATTCACAGGGTAAAGAAACCATGACTAAAGAGAGTACAATATTTGGGGCTAAAAGGACACACGGATGGGATGGAGAAAAATCACATATCATATGGAAAAGAATGCAATTAATTAAGATTCCTTTAGTTAATTTATTAATTAATTAATTTGATACAACTTAGATTCCCTTTTAATCGAGTCAAACCAAAATTCGAAGACCTAGGCTTTCAACTCGCAAAAGCGAGCCAGATCCCGGGAACCAAAGTCCTGACCGTGCACCACCTATTTTATAAAATTCTCTTTTCGAAATTTGAATCGGTGCTGGCGGTGGGGAGAATCTGGTCATTCTGCCTCGTTCCAACGGCTCTTTTATGATTCGAGCGTGGTCCCCGGATTCGGCCGGTAGACTTCCCACCAAACCAGATACCTCCTCCAACTAAAATTGGCTAGGGCCCAAACTTAGGATACCAAACGACTCCATCGACACGTGTACTCCATGAACACCGTGAATTGCCCAAATGTCTCGTGTCATATGGCAAGAAGAACTTTGGTATGATACTAAATTGGCGTCCATAGCATTATCTCTGCTCCATTTATTGTTAAACTTGGAAGCGCAGATGGACATCACATCGGACAGTGGACCAACGGCTATATTTTCATTGAGCACCACTGCGTCACCCTTTCAGTGACCTATTCCAACGTGGCGAAAGATAATAGTTAGCGAGCTCAGTGCCACGTCAGACGGGTACTGCAGTGGGTACACAGTACACAGTAGCAATGCATGGCATCTTGTTAGGAAGAAAGATACAAAGACAAGGAGCGAGATGAAATCCAACGCACAGATCCTCCTGAATTAAACCCTGGTCCGGCCGTCCTCCTCTTAATTATCTTTTTTCCCGCTCCCATAGAAAACAGAAGATAATAACAATAATAATAAACAACTAAACTAGGTTCAAAGTTCAAACATCCGACAGCTTTGCCTTAATAATGTTTCTTTAATGTTGTGTTTCGTTGGACTTGATCGATGCACGTGTCCTTCGTTGCATGAGAAACAGGAAATTTGCTGTCAAATATAGCTAGAAAGTGCTAAAGATATGTATGATAGACACCCCACTTTGCCTCTTCTTTGGGTCCTCATTTTTTTGACTGGAGAAGAGGCAATACACCTTTCTTAGTTCCTCTTAGTCCTTGTAACAGCACTCAGACCAACAAAGCTACAGTTCCTTCTCTCACTGTCTTACCACTACCCTTGTCCTGTTGTTGGACATAGTATAGTGCTTATATATCATTTGCTTCCTTTATTTGCAAGCCTTGGAGACACTGTTTCTTATTCATCTTCTTCCTCAAGTTCTGCTCTGTGTCTTTTTATTCTATTCCCCTTGAACTCTGTGTGTGTGTGTGTGTGTGTGTGTGTTGTTCGCTTTTGCTCTCTCAAGAGGTTTGCACTCTTTCAGTGGGGAGAGTGAGAGGGAGAGGGATGAGTGCTACAAAGTTCATTAAATGTGTTACCGTTGGGGATGGGGCTGTGGGGAAGACCTGCATGCTTATCTGCTACACCAGCAACAAGTTCCCCACTGTATGTATCTATTCCTCTTTCCTTTGATACCCAAACTCAGAACGTCGCTTTTTTTTTTTCTCCATATATATGTCTAAAGAATCTTTGGGTTTGTTTTTTAAGGATCTTGCCCATTTTTTCGCTCCATTGTGAGTCTACTCTCGTTTGTTTAGTTTTTGTAGATTTACTCTTTTCTTTAGTTCATATTCTATACATTTCTACTTATGTTTGCCCAGAAACCAAACCTTTGTTTTTACAGCGTCTATATTCTCTTCGTATTGCAGTTTTCACTCTCTCCCTTTGTTTCCCACCCATTATTTCTGTTGCTTATTGCTTAGATCCTAGTCTTGTTTTTTTGGCATTTTTTTTTCTTTTCCTTTCTGAATAATCAATCCTTTTTCGAGAAGAAACAATCAATAGCTGCTAACTCTTGTTTCTGTAAACTTTATGGCAATTTACCTTTTTACCTATTCTAGTACCCTAAAGTTCTTAGGTTCTTTTAAGGACCAGACTGAAAGAATCATTCTTAGTTTCAAGCATAGATTTTTTAAAGTTTATAGTCCTCATACCATTTGCTTGTCCTGAGATTATTTAAGGTATCCCCATGATTTAGATCTTACATCCACTATAATGTGACTTCTGGGCAGGATTATATTCCCACTGTGTTTGATAACTTCAGTGCTAATGTTTCTGTGGACGGGAGCATTGTCAACTTGGGATTGTGGGATACTGCAGGTAATAAGTCTTTTTTTTTTCCATTTGTTTTTGCATGTTTGATTTCTATTAATAAAGCTATGACTTTCCATGTTTGCCTTTATAGGACAAGAAGACTATAGCAGACTCAGACCCCTGAGTTATAGAGGTGCAGACATATTTGTTTTAGCTTTCTCTTTAATCAGCAGGGCTAGCTACGAGAATGTTCTCAAGAAGGTCTGATTACACTATCGCTTTATTGCTTTCTTTATTACCTTTCTACAGAGGCTATGGTCTCACCATATCCGAGCAGATGAGTTTGTTATAACTTTTTGGAGTAAACGCTCTAATTTCTGGCTTTTCTTTAGTTCTTTTCCTGGGTCTCACGTCAGGACATTGACCATGTAACATTTTTTTTCTTTAACTTTAATTTGAATTGACATGTTCAAATTATGTCTGAACGATACATAATATGAATTCACACTTATGGTGCATATCAGGGGTAAATGTTACATAATTTGAACTCACACTTATGATGCATATCAGGGGTAAATGTCTGTTGTACCTCAGTTTAGAATTTCACAAAGCCATGGGACTCAATAAAAAGTTTTCAAGCTTTTCCTTTTCATCATTGTATTGGCTATGTTTTCACCATGTTTGAAACAAAAGTGCAAGTTTAATTTTGAAGTGTTGTCGTGAAATCTCGATTGGATTTTAATCATCTCCTCCTTAATTTATTTCCTTTTGATTCTTACCTGTTCTTACCATGGTTTTCTATGATGTTCAAATAAATCTTTTATTTCATATGACGATACAATACTCGGTTCTTCTTCGTATCTCAAGTGTCCTTGTTATTTATACGTACTATTAATGCTTTCAATAAATGATTGCAATCTTACTATTTTGTTTGTTAATCAGTGGATGCCTGAACTTCGCCGCTTTGCACCAAATGTTCCGATTATTTTGGTTGGGACTAAGCTAGGTGTGTAATCATTTAAATACTACTGTTTTGACTTCGATATAATCTAAGATGAATATACCAGTGCTTGTAGAATTGTAGCTCTTTCAAAAATGTTAAACTCTTTGGTGCCTGATAATTTCAGATCTTCGTGAAGACAGAGGTTATCTTGCTGAACATCCAGGTGCTTCCACAATAACATCGGCACAGGTAAGTTCTCATGGAACCAATCTATGGAGAACCTATCTCGCACCCAAAAATGTCAATAAAGTTGGGAAATACTATAGTTTGGAACTATCTAATGAATACTTTTTCTTCTTGTTTAGGGGGAAGAACTTAGGAACAAATTGGTGCCGCAGCATACATCGAATGCAGCTCTAAAACCCAACAGGTATGTGATTTTGATGGAACGAATCAAATATTGATAGCCATGGTCTTGTCAGTTCTCTTTTGTTGTTTTACCATAATATCTCGAGCATTAGTACAGAATAACTACCATTTAACTGAACTTGTGTGGCACATAATGACGACCCTTGTAACTAACTTTGATTTTGCTAAAGTTCATGTCTTCATAAATAATATATATTAATATGAATTTTGGTTAATAGAACGTCAAAGCTGTTTTTGATACTGCAATCAAAGTGGTTCTTCAACCTCCACGGAGGAAGGAGATGATGCCCAAGAAAAAACGGAGAAGAAGCTCTGGCTGTTTAATGATGTGAGTAACCGACCATTGCAATCATACATTCATTACTCTCTGGATGCGCATAATTGTATAATTGCACTTTATAGTTTATGTTCATGTTAAGGGTACAGTTCTTTCTTGACCCCCCTCCTTCTGCTGTTGTGGTGGGACAGGTTCCAGTTGCATTAGTATTAGCATCTCAATGTAGGATTTCTCTGTTCCATGTTCCTTTTCACTCTATTGGATGTTTCGTAGTAATTTACATAGATGGTGCATTTAGTTGAGATGATGCAATTCCACATTTCCTGGATGACATCACATGAAATATGTTTCTCTTCTAATTCATGAGCTTTGCGCTGCCATCCTTGCAGTCTAACGCTTTGATTCCTGATTAATTCTGCAGGAATCTTGTGTGTGGAGGCATGTGCACTGCATAGGACAAAAGAAGCGACTACATTTGGTGTGCTGATAAGTAACTCTGCTTGGGTGCATGCTAGCAGCAACCTCTTTCTTACCTAGAGTCTTCAGTTCCATGGAAAGAGCCGACAAACATTTAGTTCGTTGGTAGAGGGAACCATTGGTTCTCTAACACTTCAGGGAATGAACCAGTTCTCTTGTTTATGTAAGAAGTAATGCCTGAGTACTTTCTATGGTTTCCAGCTATTGCAATTTAGTGATCATGTTGATCTATGCTGATACTCATTTAAAAGTAATGATACTTTGTGAATGCTATGGTGGTGATTTCGGAAGAACAGAAATGCCTTCTTTTCCTCACCTCACAATAGTAGAGCATGCCATCATTATATATGTATGTGCTTATGGTGTATTTTGTTTCTGAAAGAGATAAGTATTAACTGCTAGAATAAGTGAAATCGATACAATGTGTCAGTTGCCACTATGCGATAAGCTTGTGTTCTCGTTGCTGCTAAAATGCAGGTAGAAACCAAAAACTTTTCTTTAAAGCGCAGTCCAACAACACATGAACTGTAAGCAAGATGAACGGTCCGATTGTTCAAGCTCAAACTCGGAAACACAATAATGCAAGTCTATTACGCGCTTCTGAAATAAAGGTGAACAAGATGACCCGCCTGGCCTGGCGAAAAGATCATAGCTTTCATGCTTTCATGAATTGGTTCTGGGGAGGAACAGTCCTTGTTTCTTGTTGTTTTGCAAGATAACCCATCCAGCCTTCAAAAAGGATAAGTTAAAAGAGTCAGATCTCTAAGATGGCTCACTGAAGGCATACGTACCCAGAAAAAAGTAAGAAGTTATAAATTTCGATACCTAGAGAGGGGTCGATTCCTCTGTTTCGGAGCTCTCTGAACTCCTGGCAAAGAGCGCAGAAAGGGCAGAATAGATGGAGAATCCAATCCTCAGCTGGAGCCTGAACCAAGTTATATTTTTTCTCAGCTTAAGCCTGTAGCTGGAACCTAAAATCCAACAGGTGCAGAGAGCTGGTGCCATCAGAATGTACATGAAGCTGCCCAGCGTGCAACCTACAAAATATATATCATCTAGCGGATGAACAAAAGCCTCACTCTATAGACGAACAGGTCTACCATCTCCAAAATGCTAATGAAACATAATAAGAAGGGGAACATTCTAATTTATGAGATTATCCTAAAAATACAGAATAATTTGGTTCATCATGTGTTGCCTTATGAAGGCCTCAAAAGGCTGATAATTTGATCAATCAAATTGGCATGGTATTTAGCAGCTATCTTGGGATGTTTAAAATATCCACCATATTACTGGATGTTATTTAACTACCTTCAGAAAATTTGTGATTGAGACTTATAGGATCATCAACTATATTTCTCAGGTTCAAATTGTTTAACAATCTACATTTTTTGAAGAAATAATGATGCCAATACCTTAGTTAATAGAGAATAATAATAGAATGCATCTTGACTTGCTTTTATTAAACCAATACATTCCTGTAGTTTTAAGAACTATCATATATCTTTAGGTCTGTTCTTCAATACAGAAAATTTCTTGAGCATGAAAGATGGAGGGTAGATTAAGAGAGGTGGATCTTGTTTAATATTCCTAAGCGAATATATGACATTTTCACTTACAGCAATTTTCTTTCATGTTTCAGTTTTGGTGAGAAAATGAAACAAACCTTATCTAGAATGCGTAAGTTCTGATCGACCCACCCTATCAGGTACATGGGTGATGGCAATAGAATGATGCGCCTATTTAGTACCTTGCCTTAGCGTGTGGACATGGTCATGCCTCTAGGAAACATTTCATGGCCCATCGTGGCTCATGCGGTGCACCTGATTATGATCAGGTAACATTGGTGATAGCATGGTATTCTACTATATTGTTGACCTAATTACAGTGGCTTCACCATTACAATTATGAGCTTTGAGGGCCCTAAGATGACACTTTTAACAATTAAATAGCACACAATCAATACAAAACAAGCGATTGATACCCATCGACCAATATTAATAGCAGAATCCAAAGACTAAATCCTTAATTTATTTCCTGTTTAGGAAAAAGGAAGTTATGTGACAAGAGAGTATTGTAGTTTCTTACTGGTTTGTCCCTCATCTAAGATCTCTGCAATCTGCCCGAAGGTTACGCACGGGAAATAGGCAGTCATAATAGCTGCAATATAAAGACATTGATAAGTTATTACATTTGTACTCAGAATTTGAACCAATACAGAACATTGAAATAAGTTCATGTCAATTAATTTCTAACATGATAAATATTAGAACAAGGTTCTGGGAAATAATGGAGTACTATAGCTTTTCATAAGGTAATATTTCAATTATTCTAACAGCAGCCTTCATCATATCTAGAATCTTATATATGCTTGCCACGTTCTAAGTGATGGAAAGATTAAGGATAGAACTACCATTTGTTTGATTCATGCCACAATCAAATAGTCCTGTCGTCCATGGGCGCCCGATGTTCTGGCCATTTGGTTGGACCGGAGTAGTCCCTGGATGCCCTGGTGGTGGCACCTCTGGCTCAGGTGGAGGGTATGACACTGGAGTGTCAGAACTGACAAGAGACTTCTCAGCTGGAGGAGAAGGCGATGCATAAGGAGAGCCGCCCGTTGGCGAAGCATTGGATTGCATGTCATGGCCGGAATATTCCTGGCCGACAGGCTCGGTGTCATTGGGTCGAGGTCTTCCCATTGTGCTACCAAGATCCTTCCACTCTTGTTCTCAATGAGACTTCCAACAAATTAGTCTAATATATAGCTTGCAGGCCTAGGTGAGGTGCGTTGTGCTCATCGTCCGAAGAGCTTTAAAATATGGAAAATAATAGCCATCTCGTTCTCCAAGTCGTTTTCCTATTGGAAACAGCTTCGTGTTTGTTGAATGGTTCCATGAAATGCTATGTTTTCAACGTAAATTATGAGTTGGGTTCAATGCTACAAACGTGCTAAACTGGTGCTATCAAGCACATAAGATAGATATTAATAGACTGCTGAATTGGATGGGTCCCTTTGCATGGCATCCAACTTAATGGACTCATCCTTGTTGCTTGAGAAGCAACGTCTATTGTCCTTGTTCACTTGGCTTCGGCTATTAATTACCCAAGTGGTACCCCACAACGAGCTGGGATTGCACGACTTGACCTGCTTCCAAGCTGGCATTCGACAAGGCACATTCGGAGGATGGAATTCTTGGCTCGCCATCGCAGCCACAGTTCAAGAAAATGGAAGCTTTTATTAACGTTTTGGAAGACGTACAAAGGTCTAATATCGTGCTTGCCGTGCCACCTTTGGCCGTAGGTGTAGGTGGTCCAGCATCCTCTGAACTACTCTTACAAGGTTCAGCGCCTAGAGATAGCGGAAAACAAATTAATGGTTTCAGAAATTCTAGCGACGTTTGTGATGAGTTCTAATCAAAGATCAACCACTATCAAGATATAAAACATGGCTAGAACGACCGGATGCTAAGAATCATGCAGGAAGGCATTGTGATCTGTTTCATATCCAGATCAGCAACATTATTTGTCATGATAATTAAGATGCTGTCACAGTAAATTGCATGATTGCTGCATGTACGGCAACATCCTAGAAAATGATAAAGATAGTTTATCCCCACAGTGTTGATCAACATTTACTCCATTGACGACATTATACATGTTAAATAAATACTTGATTTTCCGTCAGTAGCCAAGTTAGTCATAAAGACTAAACTGCACCATGCTCTTATTTTATCCTGATAGAACTAGAGCAATTTTCAAAAAGGAAGTATTAGGCTTATCAAGTGGACGGATACACAACAAAAGTAAATGAGGTGCAGGTGGACGGTTTGTGCTTATGAAATGGAATTGTATGATTCAGAGGTGAAATATTTACATTAAAACACCAAATACTACTGAGAAGCAAATGGCAACAAAATCATTAAAAATATGCTAATGATCGCCATTTTGGAAGAGGAATTGTCAGATAGGCAAAAAAAAACAAAAAAAAAGGAAGAAACTTCATTTGGATGGGTCCATGCATTTTATTCTCCATTCAATTATATAGAAGAAATCTTAATTTCAATTGCAATTCCTTCTTCCCACAGTATCTTGATTTCATGTAATTATGGCAGTGTCAAGTCGTATGAGACTTAATTCCACTGCATGAGACTCTCAGTGCACCATTGCAACAAAATAAAAAAAAAGATTAATGAAATTCGTGCTACGGTCACAAGGGAGAGATCCGATCGTTTCAGATGCACTAGCAGCTTGGCTTTACCATAATTGTTCAAGACCATCAGAGAGGTCAACATGCTAGATCAAGTCGCCTATGTGGATTTTTCTCAAATTAGATTATATTCTACAGGCTAATCATTCAAATGTAAGTCCCACCATCAGTCCAGCTCACATTGTACGATGGCTTTGTGCCTCGTCTGCAAGCTCGAGTTTGGTTTGCTCGTTTCAGAACAAGCCAAGCTAGAGATAGTCTTAGCTCAACTTAAAATAGTAATATATAATAACATTTTATTTAATTATTATTTATAATAAATAGTAGATAATATAATTATTATTATAATTAACCTGGCTATGTAGTATAATGTATTATAACTGTAAATTAAATATAAAATCATGAATTTACTCCAAATTATACAAATGAAAGCTTCAAACGACTTAAAATTCACACTAGCTCTTAGACAAATTGTTCATATAAAACGAGCCAAGCAAGAGCTAGGTTTAGCTCAGCTAATTTACACCCCTACCTGCAATAATGCCTAACAGAATTGATAAAGAAATGTCAGTCCAGCCATGATTAAATAACTCAATTGCAGCAGCCTCTACTTTTAAAGCAATTCTATGACATTGACAAGGGTTAACATGAGCAAACTAAATCCCAAGCATACACACACACACACATACATACATACATAACCATTGAAGGAAGTCAGACATCTATCGAAACTCTTGAAAACAACATCAAGCTTGAAATTCAATACATCTTAGCTCCTCATAAGCCCTTAGAGCAATGAGCTTCATCACTAGCTGCTGCTTGCATCCATCTGGAGGAGTTTGATACAGCAGGCCTTTTTGAGAAGGATATATATCTGGTTCTTGGATCATTGCTCCCTATGGTATACTCATCTTCATCAGGTGTAGCAAAGTCAGCAGGGTTTCTATTAACGACACAGTTTCCAAACTCACAGCGACTTGTCAGAGTCTGAACTACTTTATCCTTATTGCTAGTTCCAGCCTGATCAATCTCATACCTCCTGAGAGAGAATGAAGAATGTGCAACAGAGTCTAAATCAGAAAAGATCTCTTTAGAATCTACACCCATGCATATAGAGGTCATAGTTTTTCCAGTTTCAGGATGAATGGCTGAGCGAGAGGCATCTGTTCTGACCTTTTTAATATTATTGTGCAGTGGCAATTTGTTGGGATGCCTGGCCTGAAAGCCCTGTAGAATTTGACAATTGTTTGATTGAGTAACAATTTCTTTGTGCAACAAAGATCCAAGAACACTGATTATAGGAACTGGATGGCGCAGTTTGCTAGAATTCCCTTGACGCTGATCTTGATAAGAGTACCCAGCTCCCTTTGGATGATTAGGCATCTCTTTAGTTCCGAATCCAAATTCTAACCCCTGTAATTCCTTGAATTGATCAGTACAATTTAAGTCAGACTCTAAAATAGATCTTGATTGATTTGTATCTGATGCACCCAACCCTGCTGTTCGATCCATTAGCCTGAGCAAATGCAATGCTGGTATGGTTTCATTGGCATATAAATCCAATGGCTTGATTGTTCTAGAATGGCATCCATTTCCTGCCTCTGCAAAAGCACGACATATATTGATTGATGACTTGGCCTTTCCTTGCCAAGTAGAAGTTGAACACTGGTAAACTTTCGATCATGTGAATCATGGCAACCAATCTTCTGATCTACAGTCTTTAGACTTTGGTCAAGGCACGAATCATGTGAATCCACATTCACATAATTGAAGTCAGCATGGTGCTTCCTAGTGATGCTTCCAAAGGCCGTGCCATTTAATGGTGCTGATGTACCATCCTGGTCATTCCTGCTGGAAATCTTCGTTGTAGTTGCATGATCCCTATGACATGATCCTGAATTTTGCATCTTCATTTTGTCCAAGCTAAAATTTGTTCTATTGGAGACAGTAACAGGGTGCTCAAGTCTACCAAGTGGATCTCCACTACATTGTGGAAGTTCCAGGAACTCCGTTGGTTGTTGATTCAGATCAATATGAAGGTTCTTTTATGAAATTAAAGAATCACAGGCTTTTAGTCTGCAATCATCCTCTTATTTCTCATGGTTGTGTGGATGGCATCTACTTCTTGATTGAAGTGAGAAATTTGCTGGGAAAGGTTTTCAGGTGACGCATCTGATACTTTGCTTTCATCACATCTTCTTTCCGAATCTTTGCCATCTCTCATGTTTCCATCCATTTCTGACAGATTATACATGTTTTCATCAGCAACACCAGCACTCATCAGGCGTCTTTCATGCTGATGTTTGGCTAAGAGTTCAACAATATCCATTGGGATGTCATCTAAACCTTCCTGTTCGCATATATTTGCAATCTTTTGCTTCTTTATTGCTTTTTTCTTCATCTGAAAACCACAGTGCTCAAAAGTATCAAAAGAATCCTGAAAATATACATCAATCACTGCCATACATGAATTTTTGCAACATTTATAGGAATGTAGCTATAAAGTTAATTAGACATCAATCCTGCTATAAATTTATAGGAATGTAGCTATCAAGAAAATACCTTGTTTTGAAGCTAAAAGCAACATATTCCATCATACATTTGCTCCCTGAACTCTCTCTATGTCTCTGAATCATTGTTGTATAACATACAAATATAACAGTAAGGTTCTTGCTTCTAAGCGTAGTCAAGCTAAACTGAGCTAAGCAATACATCTGATATCTGAAAACTATTATAAAGCCCCCTTCTCAACAATGCCCTAGAAGCTCTGTATCTAAATCTAGCGGATTTGTTCTAAACTTGAATTTAATTATTTTAAAGAACCACATTTCATCAAGACTGAGGAATAATAATACTCACCGATAATTTTTCATTTTAAATGCTCAAGCAGCCTTGTGATAATTTACTTGTTATTGATATGCACACCTCAATAATAGGATACCAAGAAGAATGATGATCGAACAAACTAAAAACTGGAGCAGAGAAGTAGTAGAACAGTGACATAAATTGGAAATATGTCTTGGAAAAAACAACCCTTACGAATAGCCTTGAAAATTATTTAAAAAAACAACTAAATGATAAAACAATAGGCACAGATACACACATCAAGACTAGCAAATAGGAAGAGAAAATCACATACCTTTATCCTATCTTCAACTGAAGGTGCTTTATTCTTCTTCTTATTAGTCAAGATAGCCTTTGTATTAGTCCCTTCTTGAATTTCAGGACCATGATTCAAGCTCTTCTCAGAGCCTATGCGTCCGGTTGATTCATTATTATCAATTTTGGCAAGGAAAGTTTGGTTGGTACATCTTTGGCAATACAAATATCCTGTTGAGGCACAAGGCAAGGCCAACCAGTTTTTAGTGGAGGCATTTTATTTCGTTTTTCAAAGCACTTTGTAGCTTATATCTTCTTGGTCCTTGCCCAGAAGATGAACCTGAAGATGTACCAACTGCAGCATCAATGTGCTTGTTTCTGAATGTCCTTTACGTCCAGTACCCTTTCGAGACGCTCTCTTCAGCCAATCCATTAGGGAATTCTCCTTGTCTTCATTTTGGGAAGCCTCCATGGTTGGTGTTTCTTGGATATTTTGGTTAGCTAGATGGCTTTTATTAGCTGGATATTTAAGCTTCCAATTTGATGTGTCTGGCCTTGTATCACCATCATTCTTACTTTGACTGGCATTTGTATCTCCACTGGAAATGTGAACCTTTTTATACATGCATAACTCCTCACTTCTTATGATGTCATCCAATAAACGCACCTTCCGAGACTTTTTATGGTGAAATCTTCCAGATGAATTACCAAGTTGACCGGAATGATCTTGGTTTCTTTGATATCATTAGACAAACCCATGCTATTGTCAGATGCTTTGGTGGGCCTCTTGTTCAAACACATTGAATCATGATCTGGCACACAAGCTGAAATAGCAGCTAGAGCATCAGCTTTTGGAATGTAGATGTCCACTCCCTGTGGCATGTCACACTCTTTTGGATCAACTGTAGGTTCTGCTGCAAAAATAGTCGGTTTACTTGACTGGTTCTGAATTTCTTCAGATATACCTGGGCCACCTTTGCGAATTTGGAGACCTGTGAAGAACAAGGAATAGGCATTCATATCAGCTCATGAAGTTTCATAGCTGCAAGTGATCAAGGGCCTTGGGTTACCTTCTTTGGTCAGGCCATGGCTTGTTGATGCATTTCCTTTCTGTCACAACATAGCGATGGGCTACATTCACCATTACTGACATGAACAGAAGAATCTGCTTGAACCAATTGTCCATCTAGTATGTTCCCTTCAGATGGTTGTTGAAAGCCAGAAAGCAAATTTGTTGCACTGGTATTTATTAGAAAGATGTTTTGGAAGTATTTACCTCATCATTATGAACATTTATGACTGCTCTATCTGCTATCACATCTTCGAGAGAACTGGTCTCACTAAGACACTTTTGGCAATTCCACCATCTAAATTTAGTAACAGGTAGTGGAGGAAGTGAACTGGCTAGTTCACCTGATGTCTGATTGTGATGCGAAAGTAAAGGCCAGGAAATCTTTGCATTTCTCCTCCGAACCTTCGCAACATATCCACTGTGCTCGAGATAGGCATAACTCATCAGAAAATTAATAGATAAGAAATATTTAAATAACTTGATAGCTATTTTGAAGCTTTAAAAGAGTGGAAGGCTTAGGCCTTCCATTATATCCCCTCCACTACCCCTGAACTGTACAAAATTTAGAAAGGAGAAAAATAGATGTCTATTGCTTATCATTGAGTACAATATTCTTAATAGAAAATTAGAATTTGCAGAAGAAAATGCCAAGTAGTAAGCTGCATGACAAGGTTAACAAAATGCCTTGACTGTCACTTTCCTAATATCTCATATAAGAAGCAGGCAGGCGAAGAAAATGTGCTTTTTAATGAGTTTTATGTTTGGGAAACTGATATTTGATAATGAAATGCAGTACGTGAAGTATTACTATGGTAATTTTAAGTTAATTCCATAAGGAACTGCATTTATCTTTCAGTTATGACAAATAAGCAATTGTATCTGACCATAAACAATCTGTATTGGGCAAAAGAGGTTAGCAAAAGTCCAGCATTACATGCAACTTCTCCATCAAATCAAGAAAACCTCTACTTTCTTTCAGAATATAGTGAAGAGAAGAAAGTAATAATTACTAAAAGCTGCACGCTTACCGAATAGTAAAGTGTTCGCATTTGTTTGCTTCTTCGTCATCATCAGCCACAGCTTGCTCGATGGGTTTCAATTTTACCAGGGAATGACGAGAATTGGAATCAAAATCGGGTTCCTTGCCTTTGAAGTCTAGCTCCTTTAAAAACTTACTTCCATCACATGAAACTGACATAACAATAACTTCAGTGCATCCTGCATTGATAATAACAAGGTCAGCTTCTTTATTGACTGAAAGTTAAGTATGGAGACTGCCAAAATCCACACTTGGCTAGAATATCAATTCTGAGCACGACTGCTTACTGCATCGAAATATCCATTTTTAGTTAAACTACTCTTTGTCAAGTGTTTAACAGATCTTTAATGAGGATACATCTAGTGCATTTTCAGCTGACAGATCTTCTGCAGAAGGCACCATTACCTTCCATTATCCAATATACACAACATAATCTCCATGAGATAGAAACATGGTTCAAAGCCACATGCCATGCAAAAAATCTACATATGATACATTGCATCTTTATGCAGTAACTCTTACCATCACATGTTAAAGAACAAATGATAACATTCATTTGCTTTATTAAAGAGTTACGATTTCACCAGACCATGCCATGTAACCAAATTTCATGATATTCTAACGATCCAATGCTCAAAAAACTAAATCATGGTTCATAATATTATACTTGCCGAGCAAAACTGATAGAAACAAACTACATATCTGTAGCATTCATAATGGAAAACAGCCACAACATGGATCGCACAAATAAAAAATGAATGCTCCAAAAAGTCACGAAACAATAGATGCAATGCATTTTGCTCACAGAAGAACAAACTGCCACAGAAAACTGAAGAAAAGATAGAAAAACACTTGCATATCTATGCACGCACTAGCTAGTAACAGCATATAAATATTCAAAGAAATCAAATCAATGACATACAGTCACGACACTATAAGTTGCATGAAAAGAAGAAAAGCATGCAAGGGTTTGCCAGCACAAGATTGCATTTGCAACATAAAATATAAGAAGAAGAGATAAATTTTTAAGCTAGGAGAAGAATGAAACTTGAGAGTCGCAAAAGAGGCCACCTCTACCTGGACAAAACGAGACGTAAAATCATGTGTAAAAACGAGATAATACAACACAAATCAAGGTTTATATATAGATGATAATAGGCTTCCTTCATGAAATAACATTGATGATGGCTTCTTTAGCTTTACAGGAAGTAACACAACTATCAGGTCAGCTAATAATCCACCACTTCCAATCCCATTAGAATCATAAAATCATGCATACCAAGTCAACAACAGAAGGCTTTAACGGGCCTACTCTCAACATATCGCCCTTATAAGATAAAACTATAAAGTTAGAAACAAAATTCGCCATTTTGATGTCATACCGCGTTTATCCAAAAACCTAATCCTCCAAACGATAGAAGAAGGCACCCTACGAGAGCCCATAAACGAGCAGTCGCTCCAAGTTACCTATCAAAAACGTCCTTCACTTCAATATCTCCACAGTCACGTCAATAAATCACCTATCAAGACCTCAAAGCAACCAAAGGCGATAGCAGCATCCAAGAC
The DNA here is from genome assembly GCA_000441515.1 of Elaeis oleifera. NCBI lineage: Eukaryota > Viridiplantae > Streptophyta > Magnoliopsida > Arecales > Arecaceae > Elaeis > Elaeis oleifera. Next base: position 201,048 of record KE505053.1, on the reverse strand, counting down.
CCATAAATTCGCCAGCCAATTCTACAAGCAAACGATGAACAGAAGAGAAAAAATCCCATCTAAACTCAAACTCCACACTTATTAGATAAACAAAGAAACAGCAATAGCTATCAAATCCAAGACAAATCATGGAAACAGTACCTGAAATATAAGCGTGGGAACGGTAAGTAATTCCTATCACTCCTCCAGCAGTGATTCAACTTCTATTCCGCGGCCGAAGAAGCCGGCCGATTGGGGCCAAAACCAGCTGCGGGTCGATGGGAATTGGAAGGCCAGAAGGGTTCCGAAGAAAACCTAACTTTTTCTTCCTCTAGGGTTTGGAAGACAGAAAGGGGTGGAGAGAATCCAAGTGCACAGGGAGTATTTCGTCCTCTTGATTTAAATATGTTAAGAAATCTTGGCCATGTGACATGTCATTCCAACCATATCCCTCTACGGCATTGTGTGCCAGAGAAGCAAAGAAGGGAGGAGAGAGACGGAAAGTGGCGAATGGGATGCGTCCACCACGTACCATGCCAAAGAAACCCTAACCCTAGAAAGAGAAAACCCTAACCTAACACTAACACTAACCTCACCCCTGGAAACTAACTGGGTTTAATTAACCACAGTTTGAGGATTCCCCTTCGGAAGGGCAAAGAAAGGTGGGGAATGCGGGGCCCAGGAAGTTGTACTACAGGTATCATCTCGGCCGTCCGTCAGGTGGGTCGCCTGAAAAAGGGCAGCATCCGGTCCATGGGGCCCACATGAAACGTGTGGCCGTAAATGACGGTTTTCCTTCTTCACAATTTAGCCATCACGGTTCTTTAAACTGGGCTTCGGCATTTTTTTTTTTTTTTGCGGGTGAAGTACAAAAAAAAAAAGGATTGGGTACACCTGATCTAAAGTGCCACCGTTGCAAAACATGCAATGCAACGTAAACAGCCTCGTGATGCATCTGATCATCACCTTCGAAATGATGCACCCATATTTTATGGATGTCATGCAACTTCATCAAAAATGACTCACCATAGCACCCAAGCCAGCCTTCCAATCATTCTGATGATAATAAATAGCTCGTATGAAATTCGGAAATGATGAAAAAATTGTCCTGCCTTACATGATTCCAAGAAGCTTACATCCTTTTCATGCCAGATTGCTCCTTCCTGGATGAGCACTTTGTGTTTCTTTTTTCTGGTAAGACACTGACACTTCATGCAAACCAATAAAGGTAATGCGTAAGCATCTGCACTAATAGAATGAGCTACATTCTATGACATTGTTCAATGCATGTCATATTTGCCAAACAATCACCTGATTTGCTTCTCGAAGAATATGAAGACAAGTAAAGTTGGCCAGAATGGTGCATAGCACTGTGTTCGAATGGAACTGAATACTGATCGGCTTCTCAATGAGTCTGACTTGGTTAAAATTGTGTTGTTTTAGCAGCATTAGTGCATGCATTTTGGGTTGCGAGAAATGAGACTAGGTTCAAGAGGACATGTAAATCCTGGCTTCTTTACCTTGCTTTTGGAATCAATGAAAGCATCAATGGAGCCATCTACCTTCCATGGGGAACAAATAATAGTGACTGCACTATAATAAATAGAAACAGCTCAGCTGTGGCTGTGGCGCTCTATAGTTCGTGGAACCATTTGACCTTTTCTTTTGGTCATTCAGGTATGTGCTGTCTTCACTTCCAGAGCTTTATATGGCTGAGGTACGGAAAGAGAGTGATTGCTGGGGGAGATGATGCGTTCCTTTCTTTTATCCTTTTTTTAATAAAGAATATAAGGGTCCTCTGCTTGTGATAACAATGAATGATTGCCTCGCTCTACAGTGGAGGGAGATCTTAGCCAAATATGAATTAATTAGATGTAAGAACCAAACGAGATGTGCTTTTGAATAATTCAAGCATTCATCATTTTTTATCATTATTATATGAAACTTGGACACATGAAATGGACCATCTACCAAAATGTTATAGGAAGATTCTCTGATTAAAGTATCAAATTATTCAACCAATCCACTTGAAGTTTAATTTCTGTCATCTTCACCTCCACACACACGTCAAATCTGAGGACCCCGGGAATTTGATCCTTGGGTTTGTAATCTCCAGTCCCTGCCAAGGAAAAGAATCTAAACATCATCACTGCTATTGTTGTAATTATATAGAAACCAAACTTTGCTATTTTGTCTTATTAATCATTTTTTATGGTTCTTTTGGGTGCTAGTTTTCTAAGATATCAACATTTAATAGCAGCCATAATCACGAGAGGAGACTAGCTGGAATAGAGCAGAAAGAAACGATAAAGAAAAGATATGCAAAATATGCTATTAGCCTATTGATAACTGATGAACCGACCTGCATGAGAAATGGAAGTCATTTAATTAGTTCATGTGATATGTTGGAGCTTGAGTGAAAGGTCCCATACATTTATATTTTGCAAGATATCCAGTGATAGGTCAATTCAATGGTTGGCGTGACAATCTGGTTTCTAAAGGTCTGCTCCAAATGTAGGCTTTCTGAAGGAAGGTCTTGTAAACTTCTACTTGGGACGTTTTTATTCAAGAAGAAATGAACCGAATTGTGTCCCTTCCTTTCTTTTTAGAGGAAAGCCGTGATGTTATTGTTACATGGATGATAGATATTGACTTCAAGATGAAAAGCCCATATCAAGTATCGATATATCCACAAGTAACAGTTGAAACATTTTGGATTTGAGGACAGATCTCTCTCTCGCACACAGACATGCAAAAAAAAAGAGAAAAGAAAATATAAAAATAACAGACCGATCAGAAGAACTCACACATGGACTTCCAGGAAATTAAGAATAGGATGGGAAAGATTATACGTTACAGCTATGCTATATGTACAGGGATAAGTTAGACCACAACTCAACATCCAAACAATTCAAAAAAAAAAATAGTAGTGTTGCTGATTCATACATAAAATATAAGCTAATAAGCTTCAGATTCTCAACTTATTTATAGGCTTATCCTACAACAGCTGAATTGCAAGTGGTGTAGTCAAAAAACTGATTTTGTAGCAGAAACTCCGACAAACGTTGTGCTTCTCATCTTTATCAAAATGTATATAAAACAGTAAACTAGAATTAGTGCCGAAGCTCCAGATCTTTTTGGGTTGCATTATAGGTTTCCTGCATTTATAATTAGGATATCATTGATTTCTTGGGAGATTGCATCCTACAAGTATGGAGTCGTGAGGGAAAATGCAGCAAAATAATGGTTTTTTTAATTTAATGTCGTGGTTTTTTTTTTCTTTTGGGGTGCTGTGGAGGGGAAGAATATTTGACCAGGGAACTCCTACCAAGAGCTATATAAAGTTAACTGGTTGCTGCCACCTGAGCTTGGCCTTAGTTACAGCCTTCATCCTGATTCACAATAAAAGCTGCGTGTCTCCCGGGAAAGGCGGAGCAGCTGTGAAGCAAGGCCATGTTGACATGTAGTGCACCTTTACTTATTATAGGAAAAGCGGTTATTACTTTAGTATGATGGAACCAGGATTATTTCTATCATTTGTTGCAGAAATTAGGAGAGGTTAATATCCCATCTTTTACCATTTACCACACCAATCACATCCTTGCCCGGTTAGCAAGGGATAATCCATCCATGCATACAATCGAAATCAGTATGAGGAATTCTCACTTTGATGATTTAATTGGCGAGTATCTCCAATTAATTTAAAAAAAAAAAAAGATGCCAAAAATTTAGTTATACGAGAAATTAGTCTTTTAAATCTAGATTTATTTGGATTTGTACTCGAGAGAATTAGTGATTAGGATGATTTGTAGGTTGTAATGGGGTAGAAACTATGAATGTTTATAGCATAATAGTGCCCGTTATTAAACATGCATGCTGAAGTCTACCAAAAACTGTTCACCGGCCGGTTTAGCGTGATCACACCTCTTAGAAGGACAGATGACATGACACCTTATTTCCAGGAGGGGAACCAGGATTTTTTATTGGGGGGACCAAAGATGTACGAGTGTTGATCTTAAAATTATTAATAGATTTTTTTATTGATATAAATATGTAAATGTCATCATATCTAGTATGAATTATTATTCATCACGGATTGTTTACTAAAATATTAACTAGCTGTACATGATACAATTTTTGACTTTCTATTTTCCTTTTCATAAGTATTATTGTACAACGAGTGGATTTTGAATAATTCCATAAGATAAATATGGTTATATATTAATAATTAGTAGAATTTTTTATTACCCATCTTTAATTCGAGCTATAATTTTTTCTTTTTGCCTAAAATGTTACTCTAACATCTTGTATATAATATAGATGATTGCGTAAATCACACTATTACTTCAATTATCAAAAGAGGACTGGTAGGTGAATTACCCCTCTCCTCGATATCTAAAATATAGAAAAATGAAGAATAGTTTAACATCTAAGTTATGCGAGCAATTTGTACACAAGTTTCATTTTCAGATAAAGAGATATGGAGAGGTGGGAGGAAGCGTGAGAGAGAAATAGGAGGGGACACCGCAGAATTAGGAGGATGAATTGGATGGTTAATTAAGATTTTGATTTCCAATCATAATTATTATTTAATTAGACTAAAAGATTGCTAAATTCTTAAGAAAGATATCTTAGATCAATTAAATAATAATTAACTTCATAAAAACTGAAATCGAATTGGATATCAATATATCTATATACATATTTATTTATTTGAAGAATACAAATTTGGATACGAATATTAATCGGATACAAATATTCATATTTATATTATTTAAAAATAAATATAAATCAAATCAATAACATATTAATATGGTCATTTAATATTTTTAAAAGATCATGAGTGTTATATAAATTAATAAGATTAATTATAAATAGAATGAGATATTTAGATACGGCTCAATTAGTTGTCTGTCTATATTTATATTTATTTTTTAATATATACAGATATTAGTTATATATTTGAATTTTTATTTATATGTAAATAAATTTAGGTATGAAATAAATTTAGATGGATATTACCTAATCTATTTTCGCTCCTCACTCACGCCTGTTGGATGGGAATATCACAAGCTGCCGGCGTCATGCTGCTGACCGAAATGACGCCATGTATGCTCGCGTCCGACTCGCTCAAAATACGGCACGGGAGATCCCATGAGATGTTATAACTAGGACTACTTTTGCTTTTGGAGTATGCTGAAACGTTGAGGAAAAACATATGCAAAATTTTAGATACATCAGTACTCCGTTTAATTATATTATTCTTTGTTGATTTCTCAGACAAAAAAACAGGACTGCAGCTTTTCCTGTCATGGCAGATGTATCTTATTAGCGAAGACTCCACCTAGACTGAAGGATATGTGAACCAAATGGAGTGCCATACAATAAAGGATTTTATCATCTTATCTCCGACTGAACCCAAAGGACTTGAGGAGCTTGCTAATGGATACAATGGGAAGATACGATACAAGTTTTGGTTTGCTGCCAGGGTATCAGTTCTAATGGGGCGGCCTGCCCACTTATTTGTAACCAAACTCGTATATCTTGCAGAGATAACGGTTGTAGGGGGGCATGTAAGTTTTCTTCTTCTTTGTTTGGTTCTTAGGAACCCATGTAATGCCAAAAAAAAAGGCGATAAGTAGAGACTAATAGTTCTGATTCATGATGTGTGACAGTGGTTATCCATTTGTTAGTACGAATTGATGACATAGGACTAAACAAAGAGATGAAGCATCAACGGTAATTTGCTTTGTTGGACCTAGGATTTACCAAAAAAAAAAAAGAGTCCTTCAACAGTATAGCATTTATCAGAAAAGAATAGATCAGGTTTTCCGCCACATGAGTGGCATCGGAATCCAAAATTAGGGTGAATGCCCATGGGCAAGGGAAGAGAATGAAAGGTTAGAGCAGGCATGGGTTCTTGGCATGAGATTGTGTATAGAACTCTACAGACAATTCCAAAGTGGACTTCAGTCAAAGATGATCAGATTGGGTACAACTGCTGACTGCCTCACGAGCTAGCGACGTAATGATATCAAGTAATGAACCCCTATGGAAGGGTCATTAACCGTTATAACTGAAATAACAGTCATTTATATGTCTGGTCAATCCTTTAATGACTGTCACAGTGACTGCTATTAGTTGTTAAAACAGGATATAGTGGACAATCACAAGAGTACAACATCATTATTAAGTGTTCTTTTAGCTGCTTACAAAATTTTAAACATTATTTCAATTTGATCTGTAGAAAAAATAAATAACATTTGAAAATCCTGTTGTGTAATGCATGCTGTTTAATTTCTTATTAATATATTTAATTTAATAAGGTAGACAGATCAAATCTAATACGGCAAACTAATACTGTAACTATTTTGGGATTTGTTTCTCAAAAAAAACTATTGTGGGATTATCTAAATGGATGCTGCAATGGATGGCATGGTATTAGCTGAAAGTATGCAGCCTAGGCCCCAGGGACTCGCTGCCAAGAAAGTAAGAAAAAGAAGAAATGAACCGGGGAAAGGAACTAAAGAAAAGTCAGAAATCTTATAATATTTCACTGATCTAGGAAACTAAAGAAAATGTTCAACATATGGTTTATTATTTTAGATGCTTTTTGCTTCATCTTCAACACCTAAAATTCAAGAACTTTTGCAGATTTTTGATCCTTTATCTCATTCCTATATCTTTCTTCTAACTTGGACACTCTTCTTCAAGAGATCTCATGCGCTGCTGGTGGAAGGCTTCGTTTGCCAACCAGCCACAGCTGGCTGATTTGGCTGGTTGGCACCTATTTCCATTCGTGCAGTAGTGGTGGTTCCCACCGCATGGCCGAGAGTAGTACATCCTTTATTTTTTTGAGTAAATTACATAAATCTCTTAAGATTTAGTTTGTTACACTTATACACAATGGTCTATAAAACCACACGCACGATTAAATTATTGGCATTAATAAATTATTTATCTTATATAAAAAATCAAAATGATTCGTAAGTAGAGAAGAGAATACATGTATTTTTCTTATGTTCTTAGATGGTTGTTATATCACTCAAGGTTATTTTGATCATTTTTTTAAATTTTTTTGATATGGTATTTAGATCCTCTTTAAGATTAATAGTTCAACAAATGTTCTATTAAATTGTAATTTAAAATGTTGGCCAAAAATAAATCTCATATAGATAAGTATAGGCTTTTCAAATTATTAGATATAAGTATAATTAGTTTCTAATTTCAGAATGATTTTTTGTAGTTTTTTTTTCTTCTGTCCATTGAGTATAAATAGGTTTTTTTTATTTTTTTATTGCTCAGCAGTGAAATTAAGTGCTATAGTTTTTTTTATTATTATTGAAAGGGAAGGAAATTAAGTGCTGAAGTTGCCAACCGTACAGTTGAATTCGAATCTTTGTTCACTATGATACAATTGGATGATGTTTTGTATAAGAAGCTAAAAAAATAAAAAATAAATTATGTTCATAGTTTTTAAACTAAATTAATTTTTTAAAGTGGTCCATAAATTATAAAATTTTAATTTAAGTCCTCTAGCTATCTAAACTCCTTTAATGTTGCCTCTGAAGTAGATTCTGACCGTTTTCTCTCATTAAAAATCTAATGTGGCAAAATCCGATGTTGACGTGGATAAAATCTGATGTGATAAAAAATAATATTGTATTATTATTTTTATTTTTTATTTTTTTTCTCTGTCTTCGCATGAATCGCAAAGCACTAAAAAAAAGAACAAAGAAGACTCATGTAAGGAATCTTCTCCTTCCTTCCGCCCGCACCGATGCACCCCCGTCCGTCTCGGCGCCGATGGGTTGCATGCTGGTAGCCCCCTACCCACCCTG
>KE505053.1:148548-182659 GCA_000441515.1 Elaeis oleifera | reverse complement strand
GGGCAGGGAAGAAGATAGGGAAAGGGACAGCTGAATTTTTTTTTTTCCAGTGTTGCTGATTTCTCCATTTGAGTGCACCGAGGACCCAACAATTTTGCCACGCTAGACAGCATTAAAAGGACAGAAAATCTCTTATTCAGTGATTGTTAAAAAAGAAGTTGATAATTGTTTTGTTGCATTTCAGTCATAATACAGCAGATAAATATAAAAGCATAGTCACAAGGACACCTCTAGATTCCTTATATTTTAACACTAATAATGCGTTAAAACCTTCTACTGATAGCTTCTTCCATCAGCATCCATGCCCCCATTTTATAGCTTGACAAATATGCCCTGCAATATGAGAGTCTTACTTTCATTCTAGTTTCCACCCACAAACTCATCAGAGAAAGGATTCACTCATCTAGTTCAGAAGGAAATGCAGTCACCAAATGACTACAATAATATCTTCTAGATAATTATAATTCTTCACACTAACTATTAATCTAACAAATGCACTCCCACGCGACAGAAATTACACTATAGTGATGATAATATAATGCAGGGGATTCAAGTATATAGCATGGTAGGGAAGTCATTACATTTAGAGCTCTAACCAAGAATTTAGGTCTCACTAAAACAGGATGGTACCGTTTGTACCCCCCCAAAAAAAAAAGAAACAAAAAAGAGAAGAGGATGGTACCATCGATACTGTCCACGATAAGAAACCAGGACCAGGAGATCAGTCCATTGATGGTCCCGGTCTTCCTGGTCGTCTTGGTCGAAGTTGATCTGGACAGGCTTGTAACAAGACTGGTTGAAGTTCATATCGGAGCAAATGCATGATTAGATGGTATACCATTAATAAACTGTTTAGTCGAGTTTCCTCATAGCAGTCTATGAAAAAGAGATGGGTGTCTACTAAATGAAAGGAAGTTCTGCTATTGAAATGAGACAAAATTGTCTAAGATTTATATATAATAGACGGGGACTTCTTGGCCCAGGGACAAGATCTCATAGGGCTGCTTCTCCACCGAACAAATTAGAAGATATGAAATTACTACCAATCCTGAAAAATAAAATTTTGAACACATGGACATGCATTAAATAAGAAGTGCATTAGAACCATGTTCATGAGCAATAAACTTTTGAATTGCAGTTAGATAACCTTATAGAATCTCCAATTATTAGGCAATGCAATGAACTGGAAAGACCCGCAGTGCCCAAAACTATCAGCAATCCAGCCACTAAAGAAGCACTCATTGAAGGCGCCACGGAGACACTTGCTCGTCACAAGTCCTGCATTCAACCCCAGAATCCAATCAATATTAGTGGAAATGCGGAGAACCGACCAATCAAATATCAGATGTCTAAAGATCCAGACAATTTGCAAGCAGCCAGTACCTTCCTCCAAGGCATTCCCTGCAAAACCAAGGTCCTTAGAAATGCTCTCGAGTAGCTTATTCATGACTCTGTAGCATAGAAATCAACCAAGATCGCAACTTTATAACTTTGCAGCAATCAAAATGAAAGCTTGAAAAGAAGAACAAGGAAACTCAGCAGTTAACACATGCCCGAGGAATTAGCAATACAAGGAGGAGGAGATGGTGGCAACTCACACGGGAAGAGAGCATCCGTAAAGGACTAGTGGAAGTGTCTTTCAATAAATAGGCTGATCTATTCTAATATTATTTGCGACGGTTCAAAATTTTATATACAAAACTAGCTATAAGTTATTATTTGAATTCTTAATAATGTATAATAACTCAAGATGCGCCCAACGAATAACTGATGTAGGATTAAACATATGCCCATATGGATCTTTAGATGAATAAAAACTATGCTACTCAATCTACAAGTACTCACATGTTCTTAGCAAATATTTAGGACATTAATGCACCCTTGGAAGCCTTTAAATTTAAGCATATCTATTAAGAAGAAAATGGCACAGCAAATTAGGTGGTATTATTGTAGCTAACCATTCAAGCCATGTGATTTGGGATTTTACTGCATTTTTTTTCTTAGTCCTCTTTGTAATGTTTTGTTATCTGATTCTTTTGTTGTATCTATAATTCTACCATCTTACGAAGAACAAATAATAAATAATAAACTTAAATAAACTAGAAATTTTGATGACAAGGACAATGACATATTATTATCATGTGCACTACTTGTAATGTATTATAATATTAAATAATATTTTAATATTTGGGGCAATGTGACATTATGTCATTCTTTACCAATTTTATGGGAAGCTTGGAGAGTAGAATTCTACTAGTATTAAGGTTTAATAAAAATTCATTTGCAAGTCCTCTTGACATGTTTTATATGAAATAAGTGGCGCTGATTTGCATACAGCTTTTGACATAGAAATTTATAGGTAATTTATGCTTCGACGAGGCATCTGTTGATAATTTTTTTTTTTAATGCATCTTGGTAATGCAAAGTTGGCACAAGCTTGTATATTATATCTTGGTAATGCAGAAGATATAACAAGGCTCAAGGAAGGCTATTTAAATAATTTTCTTATCTTAAACTTTCAAGCCCTGTTGATTTTATGCGAAACCTTGTCTTAGAGATTTATAGGCAACCAGATGCTCGACTTTGAACGTATGTATCATGTCGTCTTATGTAGTCGGCGGCCCTGAACGAATTCATGGGGCACGTCTAATATAACTAAAGTCGGTAAGAGACTTGCCGACTTCTGTATTATTTTTGTCGCCGACTTCCAACGTTCCTTAACAGTTCCATGGAAATAAAAGGCCCGAGGCATTCGTTGTCCCGCCGGAGTAGGCCGATGGATAGGCGCCTATATAAAGCATCGCCTAGCGGGACTGCCGAATGGGCGTTGGAGCGAACAGCGATGTGGGCGAAACCCTACATAGCGTCCGCTTCCTTCTCCTCCACTTTCATCGCTGCCGGCGATCTCCCTTTCCGTCTTTGTGGCGCCCTCTCCCCTCCTCCTCCGCTGCCATTGCTGCCGGTGCCGGCGATCTCCCTCCCCGCCTGGTGGCGCATCGTCCCTCGCCTTCGTCCGGCATTGCTGCCGGGGCCGGCGATCTTCCTCTCCCTCTGAGTGGTGCCACCTCCAGATCTTGCCCTCTTGCCGCTTCCTCCAAGCCCATTCTTCTCCTTGCACAACCAGAGATCCGCAGTACCACAAGCACGATAGAAATCTTACCAGGTATCGGGACGCCATCTACAAGAACCACCAGAATAAGTCTTCTCTCTCCTTCATTCTCTCGTCTCCTTTCTTTCTCTGCGCTTCCTGCGTTCTTGATTTGATCAAAGGGTTCTTGGCATAGCTTTTTAAAGATCGGCACGATGAAGGATTTGGGACACCACTTCTCGGTCGGTAGTAACCAACTTGTCAAGTTCTTGGCATGGTTCTTTGAAGATCGTCCCTCTCCTATGCTTCGCTTGAGCTTTTCAATACTGACGGTAATTTTTGTGGAAATCTTGATTTGATTAATTAGGTGAACCAAACAAACATGGCTATAGGGCTGAGGCAAAAGCAAAACAGCCGATGCTTTGAGACCTAACCTAACCTACACGCATCTGAGTTTATATTGCTTTGCATTCCCTTGTGTTGGTCGGTGTAATATGCTGCATGGTAACCTAATTGTAGTATATTTTACATCGCAACTTTGTGTTTTGTGTTGTTGAATGATGGTTTAGTATATTTCTAATATTAACCGTATATTCTCTTCCTGATTTGTCTTTCATATTGTTGCTTTACTTTTAGAACGATCTGTTCATTAGAACTTCCAAGATCTGGTAGTTAGTGATATTGCATGCTTGTTTTTCTGGATGCATGTAGTCGTTGGAACTTACAAGATCTTAAAGTTTGCCTTAGTGAACTGATCTTTCTGATTATTTATGTAATTATTTGTTTTAATATGGCAATTGGTGATAAAGATGTGTTGTGATATTTTGGTACCTATTGGTATGCTTGCTTTAGATTATCTTAAATGGTAACTACTGCTCCATGGCACATTTATGTATTATGCATTTGAAATGTAGAAAAGGACAAAGATGTTAAAAATGATAAAAAGCATAAGATCTGTCTAGTTCATCTAGTGATATAAATTATTTTAATGTTTTGTAACATTGCATCTTTAAGATATCTCCTGTTAAAGATGCCATATGGAAAACCATTAACTTTTACGTGACAAAACTATATGTTGTGAAAAAACCTTCCTCAATGAGGTTAGCTTTTGTAAATTTGAACTCAGCACCTTTCATGCATGATTAAGAAGTAATAAATTCATAAATGGCGGTGATCTTATAATCTGATGACATGTTAGTTAGCATGTAATACACAATAAGTTATGCAAGGAGTGATTTGATGGGTCACTGATTTACATAAATATACTTTCAGAATTCTGTTTTGTTCTCACTCAGAGAATATAGTTAGTTATGATTTATATAATAGGATTCTCTTCTGCTAACTTGCTGACTGGTTGGAATCAGAATATCTCATTTACAAGACCTGTATTATCAAAATCCAGTTATTATAATTATCATATGTTTGTGCCTCTTCTTATTTCTGTCTAAAACCATTCAGCAATTTTTCATTTGAGATCTTATTACTGCAGTAATTCCACTCCTTTCTCTTCTTTTACCAAATAATATGTTTTTAAGACTGGTGATGGAAGAGAAGTAGAAGGATGGGTGCGAGAATATCTATTTCTATCTATTTTTGTTTGTAGTATCTACTCTTCTTGTTAGTAGTATCAATATAACAGGATTCTTCCAGTTGGAATCAGGATTTCTCTATCTCCCCCCTTCTCCCTGCTCGCTTCCCTCTTCCCTCCATCTCATATGCACATTTTCCCATGACACATAGTAGGCCTACTCTCTCTCTCTCTCCACCCCCCTCTCTCTCTCATTGACACATACACACTCTCTAAGACAATGAACATTACTTTTCTCTGTGCCTTCATGAATTCCATTGATTTTTCTTTGTATTATATTTCTAAAGCATTTCTTGCCATGTATGTGATAGGCAATATGGTGCATGAGTTGGATTTTAAGGGCAATATTGTCCTCATTGTTCTTAAAATCATCACATTAACTCTATATTTCTAGTTCCATACCTAATGAAGATACTGTTTATTCGTGTAACTATTATTATCCTACAACTCCTTGGTTCCATCAACAAGGTCAATATCCACAAATACTTCTTTCATAAATAACCTCCCTAACTTCAGATCTTGCTCTATCTTTAAGGGAAGGAACATTTTAAGTGAATAAGACAAAAAAAAAGCCTCATTTAGAATTCTTGATTTGTATTATCAAAATCTAGTTATTATAATTATCGTATGCTAGCTCCACTTCTTATTTCTGTCTAAAGCCATGCAAAAATCTCTATTTGAGATATCATTACTGCAGTAATTCTGCTTCTTGCTCTTCTTTTAACAAATAGTGTGTTTTAAGACTAGAGATGGAAGAAGAGTGGTTTTTAAACTTATATTCTGTTTTAATTTTATTATTGCTATTGCTATTGTTGTTATTATTACTGCCACGCTGATTGTACCTTTTAGTTGTTTATTGTTTTTGTGTCTTTACTCTCACAAGTTCAGTTAAGCTTCTCTTTTTCTTTTTTTCTTTTTTCTTTTTTTTTTAAGGTTTTACTTTATTTTATCATCAATCTCTGTAAATTTGGTTTATTTTATTATTTTCTAGAAAATGGTGCTTGTTTTTGTATACTTATCAAGTATTTCATTTATATATAGAGATATTTTTTGAAAGAGTTTTGCTATTGGCATCTCTTTAAGTCATAAAAGAAGTTCCCAGGGCTACATGGCCTAGGAGTTGTTTTGATTTTTCAGGGGTTGGTTGAATAACATCGTGCTGCAGCTAGCACATTTTGGGTGCGGAACTTTTTGTTGACAAAATGGTGCATTCCAAAAACTCAGTCTCTCTCTCTCTCTTTTAATTTTTAATTTTTTAATTCTGTTCTGTTCCATTTTCTGTTTATTTTCCATTTTTATTATCCTTTTCCAAGTAAACTTTGTATTTTTTCGTTTTTCTTTTTTTATTGAACAGCATCTCTCTCCTTTGTTGAACTTACAGTGTTAGGGATTTAGGCTTCCCTAGCCAATGCTTTTGCAACATTAGCATGCAGTTTCAAAATTATTCGATTTTAAATTTCACCATATCATTTCAACTTTCAAGGTCTCTTGCATGATCTCAATGCTTTGAGACAAATATCGTTTCTCAAATAAAAGGAATTTGTTTATGTGTTTCCATTTGTGGTGCATCAATGATAGTTGTTCAAAATTAAGTTTCTTATAATTTTTAGATTATTGATTTTCAATGTATATGGTTGTGATCAGCATGATTTTGAAAGTTCAAGAGAGTTGTTTTCAAATAAAGGAATTGCATTTATGTATTTCCTTTGCAGTGGTTTATGATGCAGATAACTATTTTGAACTTCATATTTCTTGCAGTTTCAAGATTATTTGATTTAAAATGCACATAATGATTTGAAAGCTCTTGCATGATCTTAAGGGTTTGAGAGAAATGTCATTTCTCGAATAAAAAAAATTACAAAAATGTGTTTCTGCAATACATCATGATGCAATTAATTGTTCAAAACTTAATGTTTTCTTGCAATTTTAAGATTATTCTATTTTAAATGCACATAACAGTTAGATATCTCTCGCATGATCTTGAAGGTTCATGAGAAATGTCGTTCTTACTAAAGGGAATTGCATTTATATATTTTCCTCTTCAACTCTATCATGATGCAAATAATTGTTCCAACTTAACACCTTGCAGTTTCAAGATTACTCGATTTTAAATGCACATAACAGTACAAAATCTGTTGCAGGAATTGCATTTGTGGATTTTTCATTGCAATGCTTTCACGGTGCAAATAATTATTCACAACTTAGCGTTTTCTGGTAGTTTCGAGATTATTTGTATTAAATGCACATAGTGGTTCAAAATATCATGCATGTTCTTGAAGGTTCAGGAGAAGTCCTGTTTCTCAAATAAAATGAACTGCATTTATGTATTTCCATTTGCAATGCTTTCATGATGCAAATAAGCATTTAAAACTGAACATTTTCTTGCAGTTTTTACATTATTAGATGCCTATAGTGGTTCAAAACCTCTTGCATGATCTTGAAGGTTCGAGAAAGATATAATTTCTTGGACTGAAGGAATTAAATTATGTATTTCCTTGGTGGCACATTCATGATGCACATAGTTGTTCAAAACATTTTGCATGATCACAAAGACTCAAGAGAATTGTTGTTTGTGTCAAATTGCATTGCATTTATGATTTTTCCATTAGGTTATGTTGGTAAGCTTGCATCAATTTACATGAATAGAAATTGCTTATAAGCAGATATGGTTATTCTTCATGCTTAAAATGTTCATGCGTTAATGCTTTCATCAATATATGGTGAAATTATAGCCATATGTTTAAGATGCAGATATTGTGAACCATATATATCAATTTTATGATATAACACAAGCTCTACAGATTGCATTGGTGAAAGCTCCACAAATTTATCGTTTCTTACCCATGTTCGTTGCACATGATGAATCCTAGTAAGCAATAACTCATGGTACTGTATCATTCAGCTATAATTCCATCAATAGTATTCAATTGAGCTTCTGCAAATGATGTATATACTAATATACAAGCAGATCTAGTTTTGTGCTGTAACTGGTGGATATGATATCCTGTTGTCTATCAAAAACGAACCTGTGCTTTGCAGTATATCCAGAGCATACTGGATTGTGGAGGTCAACAGAAGAGAAGAATCAAGCAAAGCTAGTCCATCTGTTGCATGAGGATCCTAAGAGCCAGTCAGAAGTCTCTAAAGCAGGTTCCTCCTGTTTTACCCAGTGCTTAAAAAAGATGAGCTAGTCACTGCTATTGGTTTGAAATTTCTGATTTTTGCTAGCATTGCTTGTTTTTTGTTTTGTTTTGTGATTGTAAACAACTAAATCCACCTCCCTGAACATGTCATATTTATTATGTGATACTAACAAAAGATTAAATGTCAGATTACCCATCTCATGCTTTTTCTTTGTTGTTAGAAAGCCTTCCATAAATAGTGCTTGACTCGATCACTTGCAGATGCATGCCAAAAAACATGCCTAATAATTTGTATAAGAGCAGTATTTTAATTGTAATTTTCTCATCAGTTAGATTATAACCATGCATAAAACACTCTCTCTAGAATGTTCGTGTATTTTCACCTTGCAAACATTTAAGAAATAAATTATAATGATACAAAATTTGGCTTTATTTTTTTAAAACTAATAAGGCCAAATACTTCTTTCTCTTTTACATGTTTACTGTGTGCAGACTCTGAACGTGAATCATCAGAACTACAGAGTGAACTGCTCGATGAATTCGGTGATGGCATGAGACTTTAATGACGGTTGGACCTAAAACCCTCCCAGTGCTGCAGCCTCTTAACACTCGAGCTCGCCATTGTTCAAATCATCTCCTCCCATTGCCCAAGTTCAAGCTTGAGATTTTCTTGATTTGTAGAGATGGCATGTGAGTGCTGCAGGACAGATCACAGACAGGGAGCCTCTTCTTATTTTTGTAGGACACACGCTAAAACTTATTCTCACAATCAGTTTGTCAATCTCCATTTATATAGTCTCCCTTTCTTTGATCACATGTTTCGTAGTGACTCCTATTACCCTGAAATGCTTGGAAGCATGTTATAGATAAGAAGAATAATGTAAGCTTTATTACATGTATAAGAAACAAATTTCCTATATTTATGAGACAGAGAAGAATAAGACTCATCTACAGGAAGAGGAGGCACAGAAACTAGAAAAATATCAGAATAGTATACCTTTGGGTTGAGGGATTCTGCAGAGGAGCAAACCATTGGCTTTTCCTACACAGAGAGGCCACATAGTTGCTTGGGAAAGGGGGGGAGGCAAGGTTGGGTGCTCCCAGAATACCAGACAAACTGTTAAAGGGTGGAAGGGATCATATGCAAGAGCTTTATAGAAAGCAATACTTGCCCACAAGGGTGGTGACGTAATTTGTCTCTGGCATCTTCCCTTCTCCAGTGAACTTATTAGGTTACAGGTATGGCTTGCTCAGCATATGCTTTATAATGTTTACCTAAATTTTCAAGATTCTTCAATTTTTAATGCGGAAATGTTTGAAATCTCCTGCATGATCACGAAGGTTCGAGAGAATTTGCAGTTGCATGCATAGAAGTAATTGTATTTATATATATGAACTTATTGGGTTATTAGTATTCCTCAGCATATGCCTTTATAATGTTTTCCTGCAGTTTTGAGATTATTCAATTTTTAATGCGCAAACAGTTTCAAATCTCCTGTATGATCATGAAGGTTTGAGAGAATCGGTTATTTCATGCATAAATGGAAGTGCATTTAATATTTTCCATGGCAGCACCATCTGTATATTATCTATTGTAGCACACTCGTGGTGAAAATAATTGTTTGAGACATTGGGTGTTATCATGAAGTTTCCGGAGAACTTTCATTTCATGAATACATAGATTGATATTTATTAGTTTCCACTGGATTTGTTGATAGAGTTGGTAAATTCCCATCGTATATTAAGTGTTGATGTGTGTGTATATTTGTTCTTGATGCTTCTAGAACGTTCATATATTAGTGATTTGCTTCTGTGTTCAATGTAATCATGCAGTTGTATGCATTCTGATTCTACTTATGCGCATGTTTCATGAACCATATATTTCTTTCACATTATTGCTTGGATGAACATTTTCATGTCAGCAGTATTTCTGGTTATCAACCTTATTGCCTGTATTTGTTAATTTTGTAATTGCGTGATTTGTTTATTGCAGAGATGCAACCACAATTGGCTATTTATTTCTAGACAATTAGTCCAATGAGATTTCAATTTGTACTGTTTTCTTCTTGCATATGCAAAACTAGGAGGATATAATTATACATGATTAAAAGTTACTTTGAAGGATTTATTACTGCATATTGTTATATATTGATTAGACTCTCTTTGAGGTCTATATACGAGCCTGTGTAATTCCACCTTATTATCTCTATACCTTTCCTTCAAGAAACTTCATGTGGAAAACTTTTATGTATGATAGGTATTTTGGTTAGAATTAAGCTACAATAATAATTTTGTCAATCATACTTTACAGCACTGGGCATCCTGTTCAAAGCAATGGTGCCCAAAGAGAGTATCTCATGCAATGAGGTTGTGTTGTGAATCTTTAACCAATCAGGAGGCTTCCAATCAGTGCTAAATGATGGAAATTCTGTTTTGTGTTGTTGTTGCCTATTATATAAGTATTCCAAGATGCTGTATTATTTGAATGTCAAGAATTTATTTCCTCCTTTCTGAAGTGGCAAGGGCTGATTAGTCGATTGATTTATCTGTAGATTGATGAAGCAAACATGTAAAACATGACCAGTAGGAGATTAACATGCCCAAGCCGTAAGAAAGTGCCCAAATTCACATTAGTTTCGGATAAAAATAACACCATCCTATATGGCTTCGACCTCAAAGTAAAGCATATTTTTGTTGTGAAACTTTACCAAGTCAGGAGGGTTTGCAGTGCAAAGTGACGGAAATTTAGTTTTGGGATGTTGTTGCTTATTATGCAAGTACTTCAAGATGCTATATTATTTGAATGTAAAGACTTCATTTTTTTGCTCACCTCTTAAGTGGAAAGGGCAGATCAACCATTTGATCATTCTGTAGCATGATGGAGCAAACATCTAGAACATGACTGGTAGGAGATTAACATGCCTCGTCTATAAGAAACTGCCTAAAGTCATAAAAGTTTCACATGTAAAATAGTGCAGAACATAAGGCACTTAGAAGGGACAGGGCTTCTATTTTGCAGGGTGTTGACCCTCGATTTGGCCCCAGTTACTCAAGTTCAGTGAGTGTTAGGTTCAGTTTGCCTAGAGACCTTTTGAAGAGGGTTGGAGGGGGTTGGGTATAGGGTAGGGCATGGGGTAGAACCCTTTCCTAGTCTCAAAGAAGAAGAAAACCACATTATATAGCTTAGCCCTCAAAACAGAGAATAACCACCTTATATATCTTACTCAAAGCAGAGCATATTGAATCCTTGGGAGTCAACAAGAGAAACATAAAGCATAGGTAGCATATTGCTACATAGGGATCCTCCACATTCCATTCTCTGGAGCAGGGCACTTCTGTGTTTTCCAATGGAATTGGAGCTTCAAAAAGAGGAGTTAATCCCCACCATTTGAAAAGTTTCCTGATGAAGTCGAGCTGCTGCTGTTTCTCCCAGGCGTTGCTTACATCCACAAAAGGATCAATCAGCCACATGGCCTCAGTTTGAAACAATCTAGAAGTCTTAATTCAGCTAACATAAGATCCTAATGTTCTGATATTAGAAATGAACATTTTTTTGCGATGCCGAAGCAACATGGTACAAGGGAATTTCTGAATTCATGGCTACAATCTGCAACTATACAATTGCAAAAACCAAGTGAATCCAGGTGTTGGTCATCAACCAAATGGTTCATTAGGTTCTTTGGTTAGTATGTTTCCATTGGCAGTATAACTAAGATATCTTTTACAAAGAGTGATTGGGGTACTGCTGTAACACTACTCTTTTGTATGTTCAGATATATGCATGGGTCGATAAAACTGCTAAAATGATTTCAAAATTATCTTTATGCCATATACCAGGAGCTCATAAGAGTGTTTGGTTTTGACTCAGGTTTTTGTGCCATGCCCTGAAATTATCCATAGTGTTCAGTTCAAATATAGGAAATTTAGCTCTCCTCTATGGTTGTTGGTCAAAGAGACACAAAGACTGAAAATTAGTTGATAGATTTTTTCTGATTGTGATTTCTGATTTAAGCTTGCATTCCTCCTTTTTTCTCTGATACATTCAAACCAATTAAGATCCTCCTCCCTGAAATAAAACTATATTTATCATACCATATTCTCAAGAAATTATTAAATATCCGATGACCTGTATCAAGCCTTTTGTTGGTTGATGGGTCAAAGCCATCTACCAAAAACTTGGAGTGATCCAATTAGGGATCATTTAGATAATTTTATATCTTCAACATATTTCCATCTAAAGTCAAGTCTGCAATTGCAACTTGGGGATTTGTAAGTAATTTATGGACCAAACAGGGACTAATATGATTTTAACACCATGTGAATTCCAAGAGGTACAAATGCAAACAAATCTGAGTCTAACCTAATGTAATGGTCTTTTTTACAAAATGCTCTATTACAAGTTATGTAAAAGGACACAAATAATTTACGGCTCCCCAAGAGATCTTTAATTAAATAAATCCTTGGCCCATCAGCTGCTTCTGTCTGTTCCCTTTCCCATCTCTGGCATCATCTTGTTCCTGGTTTCCTCCATCTCCAAACACCGGCAACCACCACATGGCAAAATTCGGAGTGCTTGAATTTCTCTTGTAGCTCACCATCTGTACTATTATCTCTTCAAGCTCGGGCGCTTGTCAGAGTCGTAGAGATGAAAATCAACCATGGCACAAGATGCAGCACAATCTAGGATCCTGTCTTCTTGTCTTCGCTCCTCACAAACCATACACCAGAACTTGATGCCCTCACCGTCTTCCATCTTCTTCCCTTCATGTCAAGAGACATTGTAGAAGACGATCCGCAGCTGGCTCCCAAGATCAAGGAGGTGATAAAGACATGACTACGTCCTTGCTGAGCATCCCAACTCATGGCGTTACTGAACTGTCTGTATGCCCCTCTCCTCTTGGTCTTGGATCCTTGTTGGAGGAGAAGGGTCGGTACGCCCTGTGCCCTTCTTTAGGCTGCTCTAGCAGTCATGCTCCCCATGCATCTTGTTGGAGTTGGGCAGTGCTTGGATCGCCCAGCCAGGTGGTCCATGTGCGCCCGCATTGTAATTCATTGCCATGGGCCATCGGCAGCTGTTACGTAGAGGGGGATTGGATGGATGAGACTGCTGAGGGGTGTCTCTTAGTTCTGTTGGTGGAGGGGTGGAGCTATGGGCTCCCAACATTAGGTAAGGGTGGTATTGGACAAAACATAAGAGGTTGGTTGGAATCAAATTGAAGGGCTTCAGAAATGGGGATGCCTCCCACCAGGGCGGGGCAGCATCCAGCTTCGGCATCTTCCCTTTGTTGATGAACTTGTTAGGTTACGGGTAAGGCTTTCCTAGCCATTGCTTTTATAACATTTTCTTGTAGTTTCGAGATTGTTCGATTGTAAATGCTCATAATGGTTTGCAATCTCTCACATGATCTTGAAGATTCGAGCATTTATGTATTGTCCTTTGCAGCGCATTTATTATGCGTGCAGCTGTTCAAAACCTTATATTTTTTTCGCAGTTTCAAGATTATTCGATTTTTTAAATGCACATAATGGTTCAAAATCTTGTACGTGATCTTGAAGGTTGAAGCAAAAGAATTGCATTTATGCTTTTTTTTTCTTTTACCATATCCATGTTGCATATAGTTTTCAAAATATAACAATTTTTGCAGTTTCGAAATTATTCAATTTTAAATGCTCATAATGATTTGAAATATCTTGCATGATCTCGAAGATTCAAGAGAAATGTCCTTTCTCAAATAAAAAGATTTGAATTAATGTCTTTTCCTTTTTGGCACATTCATGATGCACCTTATCACTCAAAACCCTTTGGATGACTACAAAGATTCGAGAGAATTGGCATTTCGTGTGGAATTGCATTTGTAACTTTTCTATTGGTGCACATAAGCAGAATTGCATAAACTTCATGCATAAAAAAACCTACCGATGAATGCTTATGGTTGATTATGATGCTTTGAGAATGTTTATGTATTATTAAGTTGCATCAATAATGGATGAATCGAGGGTGAGCCATGGTGCAACAATAAAGTTGCTCTATTGTAACCAGAAGGTTATGGCTTAAAAACATAAAAACTACCTCTCTGCATGCATGCAGGAGCAAGGCTGCATACATCTAGCCCTCTCTAGATCCTGCACTGGTGGGAGTCTTACGAACTAGGTTGCCTTTTTTATCCACAATGAGTGAATGGTAAATTTGCATACAAAAATGGACATAGACGATACCAAACACTCTGAAATATAGATTTTGTAAACCAATATATCATTATTAAAGCAGTAACTAACAGTTCTACCGTTGAGCTGCTGATTCTTTTATACTAATGAAACATCAGATTTCACAATAATCATAGGATTAAGAATTTTGATGCGTTAAGTTGTTCAATTCATTTTACAATGCTACCCTTAATCTCATTCAACATGCTCTGCATATTGCTCATTACAAGGATATTATTCTTAATCTCTAATTTCTTGAGTCTACAGTAATAATCATATCTGTGCTAAATATGTGAAACTTTGGCTTGCTTGAGTATAGATGGCTATCAAGTGAGTAATCAGAGCCTATGTATCAGTTCGCCAACGTTTTATGAAAGTTTTTTGAAGTGTCATTGTTGTCCTCACAACACACCACTAGAATATAAAATAAGAGATTCAGACTTTCAAGTTTTTGAAATAAATTAGTTGTTTAATATAATTTCGGAAAATGATTTATATTTAGCACATATGGTTTTCTTACATATAAATTAAAGATGTACCTAGTTTGATATACCTGATGTGCAGCTGACTTACCAGTAAGAATATATAGTACGAAGGACCTAACAAAATCTAGAAATACATCACTATTCCAGAATAGTGGATGTCATGATGCGTGAATTCTTAGTTCATCCTAGCTACTACTATCAGCCTATTTTATTCGAAGCAAAGGCATTCAGTTAGTTGTTTTATTTATTTATAATATTTATGTAATAAAAGGTGTTAGATTTTGTTGGTTTGTCCCTCTATAAATATCTATCGTTTGGTACCCTAATGATCCAGGACAAGCTTTTCTTTGCATGGCTCATCTGTACCACACACATATGTCAAGTAAAAAGTGTCACATCTGTTTTGGAATTTAGCTAGCTAAATTGTGTAGGGTGCAGAAATTTACTACCAAGAAGTGCAGTGGGAGTTAGACCATAGTCTTTTGTATTGGCATACATTTCTCTGATTTGGATGGATTCAGCTTCTGATTCTAGGCTAATGATCAGATAACTATGCCTGTAAGGGATCTAGGAGTCAATTGCTGATATTACAGGTGCTCCATTAATAAATTCCTGTTTAAATGGGACTCTCTACTCTAAATACATAATATATTGTAAGGACAAAGCATGCCCTTGCATTAAAATTCCTACCTGTGCATATTATCTTGATAAACTGTTTTTGCTTTCATTTTGATGAGGTATAAGTGTTTCATTGTTTATTTACATTCGTTAGCAGTATTTACTTGATCTGGAAAGTTAATTTGCATTGAGAAAGAATAGTCATCCTGGTTTGTATGGTGCTTCCACATCATCATGGTATTTGGACAGATCCCAAGAACAAGCCTAGCTGGTGATCTATCATATGCCGTGATCATGTGTAGGTTTGGACGAAGAACGATTCTCTGCTTGGAGGATATATTCCAGTAGCTGACGTCGCAGTAAATGGGCAAGAAATAATAAAGATTTTGCACATTTTTTTCTCTTCCTGGCAAGACTTGACTCACAATGCTGCTGCCAATATGTATAAGGATACTTGTTCATGATTCATAGACGACTACTAGCATGAGATTATGTTTGAATCTCATGGATTTGCGTGGATAGTCTTTGAGTGGCCATCATTTTGATAACATTTTGATGGAGTAATTTGAGTGTTGATTTTAAGTCCACCAAATTCTTCTTCCTCATCACTTGCATCTTTTTTCATCTCTGAGACATTCTTTAAACGGAAAAATTACTATTGGTTAAAGAAAAAAATTGATTTCAAACTTTGTTTCTTAATGTGGTCGCAGAAATCCAATTAATAATCTTTCCTCTTCAAAGCAGTAAGTTTATGGCATGTGTCAAATGTGAGTTACAGTTAGACACATCGTCGAGCAGAACTTGTGAAGCATTACTTTGGATCAACAACAGTCCATCAAGACCCTAGTATCAATTCCTACAGTCCATTTCCCTCGTTAGTTGCTGGAATGTTTGTATATGGAGTATGGACAGAGCTCGCTGTGTTTTCCAGTGTTTAGCGTCATGCAACATATACTCCCTACCAAAAGAAATAAAATCTTGCAGCCTCAGACAGTCTCTAGATGTTTTGTAGTCTGATCCAAAACATCATTGTTTTTGTCACATTGCATGTGACTTGTATTTTGCGAACCTTTAAGTAATACAAGATCCAATCGAAAATATAAATAATTTTGCCTCGAGTTATAAAGTTAAGTCTGCAAGAACTACACAGGCTTTATTATGAGTTTGTACGTTCAGTGTATGAGACTAGGCTATGCTCCCTGAAACATGTTGCTGGACTTCAAATAACTAAATTAATCACCATGGTATATTTGAGATGGTATGCATGCTATGGACGTGTTTTGCCCTCCTGCACCTTTTGACTGTAGACTGTAATACTGTTGATTGTAGCTACTGTAATGCTGTGTCGGACTCTGGATGCTTCCTCAAATAGTAGAGAACTTCCACAGCCTGATTTTGATAGGCCAAAACAAAAGAATCTCATCACTTATCCTGACTGTTGATACAGTATTGTGAAACATCGCATAGTCAAACAGAGGTTAATGTTGCACAGAGTGTAACGGTTTTGTCCTCCGTGCATTGAGAACGTTAAGATCGGTCTTATAATTTCTTAATGACAAAATATGCAGGCAAAATTCTGGCTGCCGGCTAAAGGAGGTAGGAAGGAGGGACTGCCCACTCTCTCGGCTAAATTTTCTACGGTTAGAAGTTTTCACCCTCAAAGGAACGGGAGCGTATGTTTGATTCCCCCGTAGTTGAGACGTCATGAACACTTCTAATAGAGAGCTTCCCAGAAAATAGAGAATTTCCCAAAGTTGAGACATCATGAACACTTTTAAGGGAATTCTCTCTCTTTTTTTTTTTTAAAACCAAAAAATAGAGAATTTCCCAGAAGAAGCCCAACTCCAAGTCACCTCAATCATTAAAAGATTGGAAAAAGGCCAGGGAGTCCAATAACAGTGACCGTTCTAATGCACTGCAGAGAATCCAAAGCTACCCAATGCCAATAGTTCCTTGCTATAAATGCTGCTCCAGCTAGCTCAATACCCACCACCCTCTCCCATACAGAACTTAGCAATCCTCTTCCATTCTCTATCCATAGGTTTCTTATGGAGAATAAATGACCAAATCTTTCCTCCTACGGTCCACCATCTTTGCCTTTGGTGGGTTTCTCTCATCGCATTAAAGAGAGCTCCCCCTCCACCTGCCCGCAGTTGATGTTCGGGGAGGAAACACTAATCAAATCCAAACCTATATCGTTCACAACTAGCCAAAAATCGACATCGATCTCCTTAGCACCAGAGAATTGGAAGACTGGCGCAGGTCCTTCTTGCCCAACACCACCCTCGACTCATCGGAGCTGATTATACATGCTTAAATCAGGACATAAATCTTACTCTCGTTCCCATCAAACATAATGTCAGAACATGTAAATATATTCCAAGAATACAATACATGAGGAAATTTCATCTGTTTTCATAAGAGTTTTTAAAACTTGAAAAAAGTTTTAAGTTCAAATTTTTTTATCCAAAAAAAAAATCACTTATGGACCATCACCAACCAGCTTCCTAAACTGGTTCCAACCCTGATTCTTTAGGGTTATTCACCTCTTGTCATTTTAGTATAGCATTTTCATATTAAAAATTAACCACTGGACTATCTTCCTTAGGGCTATCAAAATAGGCTTGGCCCACAGGGTAGATCCGACCCAACTCTGTAGATAGGGTGGGCTGGGCTGCCATATTAATAGCCCAAATAATCATCGGACTTTTTGGCTCCCCCCACATCAACCCAAGGGCTAAGATGGGTTGGACCGGACTAGCCCAATTGGGCCAAAAAATTTAAAAAAATCTTAAAAAAAATTCTATTCATTTTTTTCAGTTTTCACTATTCACCCATAGGATGACCGCCGATTCCTCTCCTTTTGGCTCTCGATCAGTTCATCTTTATCTCACGCTCCATCAACCGCCATCCTTCGGGCTCTCAGATCCCCCCTCCTCCTCATTGCTGGTGCCGCCGCCTCTGAGTCCGATCACGAATCAAGATACGCCCCCTCCTTCCTTCCACCGACGGACGCCCCATCCAACCTCTGGGCTCTTAGAAGCCAGATCGCCCTCCTTCTCCTCCTCCTAGTCATCGGTGCCGCCACCTCTAAGTCAGATTCGGCCACGGTGATGCCCTCCCATGCTTGATTTCTCTATCTAGTGCCTCTCCTCTTAGTTCCTCTTCTTCCTCCTCCTCATTCGTCGGCACTGTTGTCTCAGAATCTGATCGCAACGTATGCCGTATGCCCCCTCCTCCCTTCCACTCCAGGCTCTCCGATCCGACCGTGGCATTGACGACGCCTGATCTCTGTCTCCTCTCAGGCTCTCTCAATCTCTCCAAGCTCTCTCTCCCAGACTGTACCAATTTTCTTTTTTTATACTTTAATGGGCTAGCCCGACCCAGCCCACGGCCCTTAAAAGGTTGGGCTGGGCTAACTATATGCTGCTTCATTTTTTAGTTGGACCTATTCCGGTCCGATCCATCAAATTTTAGGCCCTTGTAGGCTGGGTTGACCCATTTTGACAGTTCTAATCTTTCTCGAGACCATTTGGATATTCTTAGGTGCCATACAAAGCTTAATTTCCTAAATTGGCAAGGTAAATTCTCCATATACTACATCAATTCTGTTGAATAGTGGAGTATTATTATCTCAAAATTCTTTCATCATCTAACTAGGTATCAACTTATGAAAGAGAGTATAGCTATATTAGCTTCGGCAGTCTTAAATTAAAGTTATCAGCCAGCAAGCTGGTTACTAGGTCAACTGCAGTATAGTAATGTTATTATTCTTGTTTACTTTTCCTTTGTTTGGTATGAATGATAGATTGAAGAAAGTAATGTGATTATTCTTGTTTACTCTTTCTTTTGTTTGGTATGAATGGTGGATTAAAGAAAAGATGGATGGAGGAGAATAGATGGATGGAGAAAAAGATGCATAAATTTTTCATCCATCCTTTCATATATTTAGTAAAATATGAAAGAATGGATGAAAATGATTTACTTCTTTATTTGATATAGAAAGAATGAGAGAAAGAAGGGATAATATTTATATAATATTTTACTAAACTATCATTTAATTAAAATATTATTATTATCAATTTATAATATTTATTTATACTAAAGAAGTAAACAGTATGTAAACTTATAATCTTTATAATTTACAATTATATAAAAATATATAAATATTTGATTTAATACATAATTTTATAAATTAAATATTAATCAATTAATTATATAAATAACTAATTAATTATATTTAGTTAATAGTTAATTAATATTATATAAATAGTTAAGTAAAAAATAGTGAATATAAATAGAAAATAAAAATTATTAATTATTAATTATAATTATAGAATTATATACTAAAATAAAATAATGACTAAATTTAATAGTATATGATTAATAGTATATATAAATATCTATATATAAATAATATGAATAAAATATAAAGATGTATTATAGTTTATCAAAAAATAATAAATGAGAGATAATTTTGTCGGCACAAAAGTCTATCCTTCAATACTCCATCCATCCTTCCAATTTAGGAGGATGCAAATTAGTATACCATGGTGGATAAGTAATCTCTATATTTTCATCCATCTTTTCTGTAACTTTTTGAATTAAACAGTGGATGGAGGCTATCCATCCTTTCAATCCCATTCATCCACTCTCTCATGGCCCCAATCAAACACAGAATTTGTGACGGAGAAAGCTATATAAATCAATGAATAAAAGTATTCGTTCTTTAAAAAATGTAAGTAATGTGAGCATTTACATTTACTATGTAAACAATAAAAAAAAACTAATTGATTGAAACTATCATTGTAACGTTTATATTTTCTAAGAATAAAGTTTCACTTTTTATTTTTAATTATGATATTATGGGTTATTAGGTTGACAGGCAACTAAAACGGCTTTGCTCGAGCCAACGGGTTCGGAACACTGATTCGATCCAAGCTTGTATTTGGAGCATGTGATTTAGATCTGATTATAGCCCGACCACTGATATCCGGATTAGGCTCGGTCTCGGACGGGCTTCAGGCAAACTGGTTCAGGTTCCAATCTCAGGTAGCAATCGAACGGCACAGATCACCCAATCCCTCCAACAGCGAACGGCCGAGATCATTGGGACATAACCAAGCCCTAACCATCCCGATTCCCCACATAACACCCAGAAGGAAGCGTTCCAAAGCCTCGGAGCAAACCCAGCGGCCGCGGTTCCCTGTACCCTCGTGTTCCACTCCTTCGATAGCCCTGGTGTGAGGGAATTGAATATTTGGCTAAAATCTGCGATTTTTCATTTATTTTGTGTTCTCTTTTATCGGTGTTGGTTGTTTTGGATCACCAATGCTTCATTTTGGACTGCCTTATCCGCTTTTTGTTGATTTTTTCCCTAATTTTGCAGTTCAGCATCGCGAATTCTACGACTGGGTGCCAGAAGAAGCTTGAGATCGTTGACGATCAGAAGCTGTAAGTTCTTTTGGTTGTTTTTCTGCGAATATCTTTTTCCTGACGGAGTCTGATCTTCTTCAATTGGACCTTTTTTTAAAATGTCTTATTTCTAATTTTTATTCTTTGCCCCAAATATGCAATATCTGCCATGAATTTTCTAAATGTTTCTGGTGCCTATCAAACCTTATATTTCAGGATCACTTTCTGTCTGAAAATGGATGCAAGACACTCAACCGAAATGTTTAAGTAAAATTTTCGCATGCAACTCTCTTTTTTGAACATTTCTAGCACTGTTATATAGGTTTATATCATTCTTTGATACGCAGACATCTGGAGAAGCAAAGTGAAGTCCTTATGGAAGCCTATCGTGCAATGTCCCATGAGCTACATAGACTTCAGGTTGATATATCTGTTCTAGAAGTTCTTCTGTTAGGGTCTATATGCTAGCTATATATGATTTCTTTGATGGGTATTTTTGCATTATCTTGCTAATTTTATGCCTATTGATGTGAAGGTGGAAGAAGAAATGCTTATGCACAAACTGTACGAACTCATGTCTGCTGAAGGCCTAATTAAAAAGGTACATTCTGTTGCCATTCTGTTGTGCTGTCGGCAGTTATACACTCGAGTGGAATCTATGTGCTATAAAACATGGTGGACCATTTTTGTTTCATTTCTTATAGTAATAAATTTTGATTATTGTTATCTCTAAAACACATGTCAGCAATCAAAGCTCAGTGGCATGAAGTGGGATACTCTCAAATTTTAGCACTTAGCTGACTTAGTGACAGCTGAAACTGCTGCTGACCCATTAAAATATTAACTCTTTCCTGACAAAGTTCAAGGAACCTAAAATTAGGCCTAGTGTGAGGTCAAAATTGAATTTTGTGGAAAATATGAACATCAAACTAGATTGTTCAGATGGATGAAGAAACTCTTGTAATGTCAAAACAGGACGAAGTACTTTCTTAATATACGATAAATAATACAGGATCAATGGTCACATTTGGTGCTTTAGACATTTTGTAGTTTGTATTCCACTATTGATAAAGATGCATTTACAAGTCCGAAGGGCTTGCTGAGGCTGGCTATATGTGCTTGTGATTTGCTTTCATCAATTCTGAGTTCTGTTCATATAACTCTGCTATCGTAAGCATACTGAATCTTTTTTACAGAGGTACAGAACTGCTGATGTAACTGTTCATAGCTTTTAACTTAAATAAGTCATGATGGTTGGAAATCGTTTTCTAGTTTCTTAACTTATATTTTAAGCACCTCTCCGTAGTGGGAGCCTCGTCATTATTATTGTAGAATTGTTGTAGTCGCCATAGAAGCAACAAATATTCATATAGAATGCCAAACTTATATTTGGCGATGCATATCAAGCAGGTTGGCCTAGACCAAAGTGGTCTCAGTTTTGGACCAGAGTTGCTTTGCTTGGTTCTTAATATACCTCTAAAATATGTTACAGTTAGGGGTTATGCATGTGGCTGGTGTTCTGTATATTTAATTATCTTTCTGACTATCTATTCACATGCACGTTTATATCATTTTTCTTTCTTGAAGATTTTGCAGAGGTCTATAGTTCTCTCAGCCATGATCATTTTTCACGTCCTTCTTGATTTTCTATTTTTTTCTAACAGAGAGATGTATCCAGAAACCGGGTTTGTGATACATAGTTTCATGTGTGGCTAAGACCATGAAGGTGTCAGTTTTCTATGCATTTTCTTTAAAAAAATAACATTGCATAGAATTAGTGGAGACTTTGAAAAGAAAACAATATGTGATTATTCCAAGCAAAAATCTGGTAAAAATGTTGTTTTGTTGTAGCCCAACATGATTGACCTATCATGAAAAGCACTTTTTTGTTCCATGGGATCATCTGGACTTGCCTCTTCAAACCACCATATATCACCAATTGGTAGGACAAATATGTTCCAATCACCTCTTCGTATAACGTAGCCTCCTGATGAGCATGCATGCATGTATATAGGATCACCATTTTCAAGAAGGATCTGGATGTCTTTGAAGATATTCAAACAATTATTTGTATGCCATTCTGATTGCTTCCACAAAACTAGTTTTGGTATCTTAGATGGAATTAGAAGGTAGAAAGCATTCTTTAATAATTTTGGTATAAGCATCTTGTTTTTAATTTTGTCTTAGTTTTCTTGTTCTTTTTTTTTTTTTTCTGTCAATTATTTACTTGCCCCATTCTCTTTTGCAGGGGAATAAAGGTGAAAGTAATACAAAAAAAGGTGAAAGTATGTCCCCACAGGCACCTTGATAAACTGGAAAATCACCCTGGTACTTTATCGTTCCTTAGGCTTTCCTTCATAAGGTGCAACCATTGAAATTAAGCTGCTGCCACCAGCTCATCACTGCATGGCTTTTGCACTCCGAGGAATCAATTGTCATGATCATCAAGTAGGCTAACCTGTGTGTTCCCAAAAGTGATATATTTCTTATTTTCTCTTTGAGGAACAAAGGGAGTGCAAGAAAGGAGGACAAATTTATCAACTGAAAGCAATGATAAAAATCTTTAATCAAATGATATTACAAGTTTACAACCATCCTCGGTATGAGACCGTGCTTGTCAGGTGAAGGAATACAGTAGATCTGCCAAAAGTTTGGGGGCGTGTGCCGCTCGCATAATAGGGAAACAAAACGTAACCAGTTGGGTTTTGGATTGATGTGCTTCTATACTTGCAGGGCACATGACTGTTATGAACTTTTCTTTCATGTTTCTCACCAGATGTGCATGTAAAATTACGTGTTGCACTCATAAGACAGCTAGTGATGGAATTCTTGGTATTTAAGAATAATATAGTTGGTTATGTACCATCGAAGGATTTGTCAGGTCATTTGTCTCCCTCCGTTTGGAGGTCTCTGCTTTTTATCTTGTTGAGATGCCTCAGGACCCTGCCGGTTGGAGATGTTGTAATCCTTCATATGAAACGCATGATATAATTCTTATATGCTAAATAGCATGTAAGAATAAATAATATAGTGTAATAAATAATATTATTTAAATAATATTTATTATATTTTATTTATTATATGTCATTATATTTATGTATATATTGTTTTGGGACAGGCTTGGATAAGGTCTCTCAATCAGGCCAAAATTAGATAATGGAAGTCTTATATCAATAATTCAAACCGTTAGATGTAATCTATTATCTCAAAAAATTTATACACAAAAATATATGGTTTGAAGATTTTTGTTCATGCATCAAGTGATCAAAAATATATTTAATTTATTTATTTAGATTGTTCATATTAAAAATTTAAATCATATGATTTTTTATGTGCAAGCAGTTTTGAGATGACAGGTTATATTTAACAATTTGAATCATTGATGTAAGATTCATATTATAGAGTTTTGATTTAATCGGATTTAAGTCAATATTTGATCGGTTTGATTTTAGTATGATTTTATTATTTTTATATTATTGAGAATATAATTTTAATATTTAATAATAAATATAATAATTATTATATTTTTATTGTAATATATTAAAAGAAGTAGAACTAAGATGTATGTGTATAAACTGTGGAAGTACGGGATACTGGACCCCAATAAACTATTATAAATGGGGATGTCGGAGATAAAGTATTTTTTAATATATTTAATAATATTATTATATTAAAATATAATAATGGAGGATTTCGCTAGTTTCGCTTCAGAAAGATGACAACCAACACAATTAAGTACTTTTGGCCTACTAAAAATGGTTAAATTATTTATTTATTTCTGGTAATAAGTTAAATTATTTATTGGCCGGTGATGTCAGTGCAGAGGAGCTCTCGCTTCCACGGTTCAATCCCATACCACGTCCAGTCCAATCACCGGTGCCCTTTTGAATGGACTGGGCCAGCGAACCAATCACTGGAGGCATTCGAATCCCGATGCTCAACCCAATCCGTAAACTCATCCCTCCCCTTTTGACACTTTCTAGTGTCTCATCCAACATGAAGCCATGAACCATGCATGCAATCTCACAAGGAAAATAATTGTGATTATACTACGGCGCTGGATCACACAGCAAGCTGCCCAAATCCACTATTATTTACAATGATCTATGCTATAGACTATCAACCAGATCTTTTTTTTTTAGATTATGATCGGACACTCATCGATGACTCAATAAAATTTTTTTGAACATCAAAAAAAAATCTAAAAAATTAAGATGAAATAATTTTACAACACCGATTTCTATCCGATCTCTGGCTCGAATTCTATCCGACCTCTGGCTCGAATGCTTACCAACCTCAGGATTGGGATCTTATCAACAATAGTAAATAAGATCCAACAACCGACAAACCGTTATAAACAGAAAATAACCTTCTAAATTCTCATATGATTTCTTTGAAATATGAGTACATAAATTAATGTCACGTTATCAACGCCCCAACCCACTACCCACGAAACTTTTAATTTATGAAGCATCTGACTTTCAGTTAAACTCTGGAATGCAAATAACCAGAAGATACCTAAACAAAAAGCTATCCATATTCCATGCATACAGCACATTCAACACCAAGCTCGGTGTGTGAGCCACGGTACACCTCCCTCGGGGCAAGCTCAACTAATAAAACTATGCATTTAAGCACCAGGAACACTTGCGAAGACCACCCACAGGAACCTGACAAAATTACTCCAAATAACGGCATTATTACATAGGTGAAGAAAATATGCGAAATAGCTTTGAGGAACAAAATTCTATTTAGGTTATATAAAATAGTAAAAATGCATATAGGAAGATTACATTTATACATGGGATAAGCGCACAAATTTCTGTCATATGACCAATGGAAGAATTGAATTTCAATATACATTTTAGTATTCAACACTGCTTCCTGCTTAGGAACACAAGTTTCAAGGCTGCAGAAAGGACTTTTCCATGAAAGCTGTTGTCTGAATGCGCACTTACAGATTCCAACCAGATTCAAATAATATGCTTGACAAAGTAACGAAATAGATTGATACAAATTTCTCAGCCAGTACCATGGCACTGCCATATTTTAATCAACAAAAGCAACCAATGGTTGATTAAGCTGCACCAGTTGAAGAACTAAACATCTGAATCTGCTCAGATAAAAGTTGATGAAAACTATGATCAGAATGCACCTCATAAAACTAAGATCAGAGTTACATGAGGATTCAACAAATAAATGTCAGTGGCTAAGCAGATATACCCTGTTTACAAGCAAATCAACTTGTTCTCTGTACATCTCCTTCAGGTCAACAATGTCAGCTCGGAGTTCCTCCAACTACAATAGGATGTCAACTTCTTAGTGCAGAACGAGGACTCTAGCATGTTGCACAAAGCAAACGGAGTTCCCACAGAGAAACACAACCACAAAACACGTGCTAAATTGAAAATGTTTGGCATTGAAAGGAAGCATTTAAATTTTCAAGCATATAAATCTGATACTTCAGTGTTAAATAAACTGGATGAAGCATAAAGAAAGGCAAACAAAAAGGTGCTTTTCATAGCACTGCATGCAAGCAGTCATATATTGTTCATACGAATAACACCATATGTTTAGCCTTGTACATACAGGGAACTCAAAAAATCCCGATGCAAACTCCAATGAAGGTATTCCTTAGACACTTCAAGATCTTACAGTTGATTCATGCCTATAATGAGTCCTTTTCACAATGATCTCCATAGCTGGAGATTTTTTTCTTTAAAAGGAAAAACACAGTTCTTACAGAATTCAATCAGCCGCAGGTTGCTTCATCCAGTTATTAGTATGTATGCATGCGTGCGTGTGTGTGTGTACGTGTGTTGATTGTTATGGTGGAAATAACTTAGTGACATGGCATGACCTGATTGGTCCAACTCAGAACTGATGTGGTGTCCGGCATGACTGAACCAAGTCTACCTCGGGCAAGCCAAGAAACCGGACAAGCAGACCAGCAGACCTCAAAGGTCGCATGTCACCCGACGCAAAGTCCCATAGCTAGGGTGGATACTCTTCCAGCTCAGCACTCTTTCCAAGCCGACCTGAATCCTATCACCTCAGCTGGCGGTTTCCTAGCTTGAGTGGAAAGGCATTCCCTCCATCAAGCCAAAGATGAAGATTACTATAACAGCCTCCCACAGTTATGTCAAATCTTCTGATGGTTACAATGCAATCCCAGATGGTTATAGCATGACTCCAAGCTGTTAAGATACTATTCACAAAAGAATCGAGATCCCGTCCATAAATAGGCCATGAACCCCTACAAGAAAGGCATGAGTCCTCTAATACATGCCTTGAGAGCGAATTCCCCATACTAGCATTATTACGACCTTTAATATTAAGCTCTTTATTCTTTCCATCTCTCTATTTCTTCCTTATCTCCCATCAAAAATCTACTTTGACTTAAGCATCGGAGGTCCAGCCAAAGCAAATCTGGCAAATCCTTTGATCTCGTTTGTTGTCTGATAGATCCATAGAAGCAAACTAAGTCAACAATCCGAGGATCGGCAACAACACATTGGTGCCATCTACAGGAATAAAAGTAGAAAAGCCATGAAGCTCAAAAGGAACAACTATCAAGAAGCTGCCCAACTAGAGTCTCATGGCTCCTCAAGATCTCAACCCCCTCAACCAATCATGAGAGCTATCAATGCTGGACAGTTCAACCACATGCAACAATGGATCATCAATCCCACTTCTAGCTAATTGAACCACTAGGGCAACATGGTGCCAAATAGTAGCCATCCTCACCCCGAGGACCAAGACAAGGGTCAGAGGCATGATCGCTCTAGTTCCCCCTCCAAAACTAGTTCCAGCTTTGGCGACTCCTCTTCGTGCTGGTGTGAAAATGTCTCCAGGTAGAAGGCTAACCTCGATCATAAGATCGAATGTATAACAAGATCAAGGCCCCATAACAGCAAAGCCAGAACAAAGGATGATCCAAAGATGATGAGCAATCCTCCGTTCACCAAGGAGATTATGGAGGATGTACTGAAAAAAGGGAGATTATGAAGGAGACTTTACCGAAAGTTCAAGATGGCTCAATTTGAGCATTACAATGGTATCACGGATCTAATGGACCATGTTGACAGCTTCAGAGCTCTCATGCTACTTTTAGGAGCAACAGATGCCATGATGTACTAAGCCTTCCCAACCACTCTCAGAAAGATAGGTCAGCTCTAGTACTCAACCATTCGACATAGCTCGATCGAATCCTTTGATCAACTCAGCTGCCAATTCATTGGCCACTTCATCAGCAGGAGGCAGAGGAAAACTTCGCCTGTTTGCCACCAAGTAAAAAGAAGATAAATCCTCCTGAAGCTATATCAGCCAGTCAATGTTGAGATGCTGGAAGGACACGAGTTAGATCACTCCATCATAGTAGCTGCAGCAATGAACCAATCAAAGGCCTCATGCTTCAACTTCTTGCTGGAGAAAAGGCCTCCTCCCATGGACTTGGCTGAACTCCTATCCCACACAAATAAGTACACCAGTACTGAGGAAGCCATAGCTACTCGAAAAGAGGATGTGAGAGGGAAAAGTGGCAAGAAGTACAAGAGCCATGAAGAAGACGAGCTAAGGAAAAAAATAGCTGAGAAGATAGAAGCACCACACGACCTTGGACTCCACCTCAGAAGTTTGAGAGATACATGCCTCTTAATGCTCAAAGATCTCAAATTTTTATGGAAATTTGAGATTAGAGATATCTGTGCTGGCCTTGAAAAGTAAGGCCTCAGCTGAGAAGAGAGGCACGAGCAGATACTGTTGAATCCACAATGATCATGGGCATGATACCAAGTGCCTAAGCTAAAAGATGATATCAAGGCCCTCATCTAATGAGGGTTTCTCAACTGATATGTAGATGATCGGAGAAACACTGATCGGGATAGGCGAACCTTGAAAGCCGCTACACACACACATATGCAAATTTTCCATTTGCAGCATCATGCATCTGGTAATCCTCATTTACCAACAAATAACAGCTACCAAAGCAGCATGTATTTTAGAACTAACTCTTGTCAGGAAAATGTAACACCTATTAAATTAGTAGGCAGCTTTTAACTGAACTAGAAAAAAAAAAAGCAATATCCAAATTTTGAAGAAATGTACCGCATAAAACTAGCATCTCTGCCTGATGAAGGAAGAGCTTTTTATAACAAGGGATGGAGTCATAGATGACATTAATAAGAAAAAACTAGGTGATAAAATCAACTAACTTTTGAATGATCACTATACATGTGTACTTGTCACTCTTGTGAGCAAAAAATCATGCAAAGAGTGCAAGAGACAAGAATACCTCTTCATCACGTTCACCCATAAGTTCAAGTGCTGACGAGTGCCTTCGCCTTAAGGCTTCAAGCTCTGCTCGTAAGCCAGGCAAAACAGTTGCTTCTGTTCGCAGCTTTTCACACTGCACAGAAGCCAAATTCCAGCATTAGAGTTGTGCATCATACAGGACAGGGAGATTGCAGAAAGAAAATGCGAGGAACTTTACCTGCTCTGTCATCTTCACCAGTTCCTCAGCCAGAGAATCACGAATCGATTCCAACGAAGCCTACAGAACATAAGTAGAGGTGGTGAGACCAATGCAGCCCCAGGTTCAGAATTTGGAAATAGTTTCACCCTTGATACTTTTAACACACACAGAATACGCTAAGAGGTCCGGAAGAATTTGAAAAATAAAAGATCAAAGAAACAAGGTAGAAGCAATAGCAACAAACAACAGCAACACCAACAACCCCAGAAAAAAAAAACCAAAATTAATATGCAATGAATAAGTATATCAAAAATAACCTAGAATTCCTGGATTGAGTATTAAATTGATCGCTCGAAAATAGATCAGATAATCATCAAGGATAAATGAAAATATCACATGAATACTGAACTTCTATCAGTTTATATATTATTTGATTGAAAGTTTTTCTTGACAACCAGAAAGCATAGAACACAAACAGAACTTGCTAAAAATGCAGGCACACGTGCATCAATCCACAATTTACACCCACAGAATAAATACTGTTGAGTGGTATGATACCGGTGGTATCATTCCAATGGAAAACCAGCACTGGTGCCACCCTCAGGATGCTGAAACTGATCAGTACTAACGGTCTGTAAGATACCATACCTGTTATTTTCATTTTATTGATTTTGGGAGTCTTGGTACATGCTGACCATACCAGTACCACGTCATCACCATACTGTTGGAGGACAAAACTGGTACAGGGTTCATACCAGTATTTAAAACCTCGTATCTCTCTCCCGCTCTAGGTTTTATGCCCACAGTTGCAGATTCAGTTATCAAGCAACATGAGTTTTTGGAAATAAGATCAGACTAATAACCTCACACTATCACAAAAGGCAGAACAGCAAGGAAGCAACTTTGCTTTCCCAAACCTGAACTGAAGAATTAGATATCGCTTGCTTCTAGAGATTTGCTATAGAAAAGTTCTTGTTGTTGCAATAAAAAGTGGCTGGCCTACTGTTCTCTTTAACCCAGATTATTCAATGAACTTTTAGAAAGCCATCCAAATGAACAAAAGGATATGTTGTCTCCATACCAAGCGTGACATATATGAAGAAATTTCACCATCCTTTTGACGAAGTGCTGCTTCAAAAGCACTCGGAGTCATGCTCTTCAGAAAGTAAGGGGACATGCTTGTTTCCCCAGATATTCTCCTCTCAGACAAAAAGTTGTCAGATGAGTCCAAAGATGCTTGCAAGAAAAGACTTTCTTCCATGCTACTCAGACTCTTAGCACTTGAAAGCTTACGATTGGGCACATTACCTGCAAACAAAAGAAGGGAAATAACAAATAAAACCGAAGTGGTAAGACATTTTCATGAAAAGAAAATCCTTCTACTATAGTTTGGAAAAGGTGCAGAATCTATTAATTACCATTTTCAACAAAAGAGTTAGTGTGTTTACTTGGGTCTTGATTGGCAACAGCAGGAAGTTCACAAGAAGAACTTTTTTCCAGTTCCAATCTGGCATTTCTTTCTCTTTCTAGCTCCTACAAATAAGCAGAAGTTCAAATAAAACAAATGGTTGTTATATACACATATTGAATCAAATTTACAGTCAAAGATTAGAACCACCTTACAACCATCCAATCAACCACAAATAACCTGACCTTCTATATTTATGGATTAAGGTATAACCTCAAACTTAAGGACATTTCACAATAATGCACGTAGCTGAAATGTGAAAGCTTCATTGGGTTTATGATAATGTGGTATTGCAAAATCTGTTCAGTACATTAAAGGGGAAAAAAGGAAAACAAAATAAAGAATGATACAGAACTGATTGTTATGGTATGATCTTGTGCAAAGACAAAGCTAGAGAAGGCTGTAGTATCAGCCAAAGATGTATGTAATGGTTGGTAAAAATTGAGATGAGAAACTCTAGACAGCAATCAGTAGGAAGGATTCGAAGACGCTGATACTTAGCAACTCAACAATCAAATAAATTTCAAAGATGAATACTCCAAATACCTCAGACAAAGAATGCCAGTTAAAAACTTCAATCTTTTCATTTCCCCAGGAAACACATAATCAGATAGCAGACAGTTTGCTCAATAAGAAAAGAACCATGAGTTTGAACACATCTTGACTATGTCAGTATAATAAGAAAGAGTTTTGGCCAATGCTGGTCAAATAAGCACATACAAATTGTGGAAGTCAGTTTGATTCTAATAAAAGAAGTGAAGTGCCATTTCAGATGACTGCCATGTGCAATGGAAAATGATGCATATAATTAACAAACAACAGACAGACGTTACCTTCTCCAGAAGTTCTCTGTGTGTCACTGCTTCTTGCAGCTCTTTTTTGTGTTTGCTTCTAAGCTCTTTAATTTCATCTTCAAGCTGTTTGGCCCGACCCTCTTGAGTCGCAGCTTCTTCCATTGCAGCTAGATATTCTTGTCTGCTTTCAGAGGCCCTCTGCCTCTCCTTTTCAAGTGATCGGCTCAGCTGTGTTTGTTCTGTTCTCAGACATGTGATCTGAAAAGTCCCGTGGACTAATTGAAGCTTAGTTCCATCACTTTCATGAATAAAGTAAAGTAGCTAGGGGCAAAAAGGTACCTGAGTTTCTAGAACCGTCATCCGAGAAAGACTTTGGGATAGACGTTCATTCAGTGCCCACTCCCTTTCCTCTGTAGCTGCAGCTTTGGCTTCTGCCTCCTGTCAATTCAAGTGAGTACTGATAAGAAGAAATCATAGCTGTGTTTCCACATGCAACTAGGTGCTTTTTGATACACTAGCTTGGTAACTAATTTGACCCGGTCTAAAGTCCAAATGGGAAATGCCTTGCAGAAAACCTCAACAAACATGGAAAACCACTGGTTTGAGAGATGGAGAAAGCATATAATCCTTCTGGAAAACCACTGAAAACCAGTTTCCAGAGGCTTTTCATAAAATTTGGCATAATTCTCAACAGTTACTGTCTCGTACCCATAATGCTGGCATTATTGCCATCCATTGCTTATTACTACTCCAATATAAAATAGATTTCTACAGATGTTTGTTAAAGCAGCAGCAATGACAAATAGATCTGGAAATAAATGCGAGCAATATCTCTATAAGAAGAAACAACCTGCAAGCGAGAGTTTAAGGCTCTCTCTACACCAGCCCAGGCTTCCGCTCTTCTGGCAGTTGTCTCCTATTAAAATCAAAAATTCCAAAACATTAACAAATGAATTTTGATAATATAAATGTAATTCTGAAGGATCAGACAATCATTAGTTTCAATGTTGATGAAACAATATCAGTACCATGCTGATCAGGAAAACAAACAAAGAAGGTGACTCAAGGACAAGAAATAAGCAAATCATTTCAACAATAAAAAACCTGCATTGCTTCTATCTGCCTTAGAAGTGGCCTGGTTGATTCAGGAACTTGTGTGATTAACTCATTATAACGAAGCTCGCTTGCCTGGAGATCAGAAAATTTAATTTAAGATACAAGCCTTGAAAACCATCAACCACAACTAGGTATGAACATAAAAAAACTTTCAAGATCAGGAAGCATCACATACTTGATAGCGCTTTTGAAGATCATCAATATCCCTTCTAAGCATTTCTTCTCTGAAAGCTGCCTGCAGTAGTTGATCCAGTAGTAAATGAATTACTTTCCATGAAAGATTAGTTTTAAATAAATAATAGGGTTAGTGGAATAAGACGGGGCAAAAATAAGTTTATAAAACTACAGAAAATTTACGAAGTCTGTCTACAGAGAGAAGTTC
Organism: Elaeis oleifera; assembly: GCA_000441515.1. NCBI lineage: Eukaryota > Viridiplantae > Streptophyta > Magnoliopsida > Arecales > Arecaceae > Elaeis > Elaeis oleifera. The sequence goes on along the minus strand of KE505053.1, from coordinate 149,885 downwards.
CTAATAACCGATGTTGGAGATAACTGTGTTCAAAAGTACCTGTTGCTCTGTTCTGCTCAGAGTTTGCCTTAGCTCCTCAAGCGTTTGAACCAGCATAGCTTCACGCTCACTAGCTTCCCTCAAGCGACTCTCGAGCTCTATCTTGGCTTCATTGTTGGCCCGTGACTCTGCTAATGCTTCAGCCTCCTTGGCTGCATTAAGTGCGTTGGTATAAAATTCTTTCTGAGCAGCAAGTTCCACTTGATTTCTCTCTATGGTTTCTTGGAGCAACTTTTCAGTTGCTGCCTTGTCTCTTTTAATACTCTCCACTTTCGACTCCTCAACCTAGAATGACCCATGAATGAAAGAATAAGAATTCATGTGAACCAAAATAGTATTCAAGCCAGTAATGTCAAAAATAATTGTTATGTTGAACAAAAACTTAAAATCTTCTGCACCCAGTGCAGATAAAAATAGACACAGGCTGCTATTACATGCACTCTTAGATAAATAGAAATTTCCGCAGCAGTTTGCTCAATGGGAAGCTGAGATTCAAATAACATAAGGACTTTCATTTAGCATCCTTCAAAAGATTCACAAACACATATCCAACTTTATTAAAATTCAAGTAAAGTTTTCCATTGGAACTTTTCAAATTCCGGAAGCCTAATATGTAACCGTATCTTATCACTCCAGTTCCTTGACATACGTCTTTATGAATCTTGAAACAAAACATGGAACCATACTGCTTTCATATTTTAGCTTAAGATGCAAAACTTGGAAGTTTTAGAGAAACAATGATCCTTAAAACCCAAAAGAAGCAGAACTCCTGAGGAAGCAGTTAAGTCAATTCACTGTAAAAGTTGATATATAATTTAATGATATTCCTTCATAAGATTGGTAGCATCTAGATACGAGAAAGGAAAACAAGGATACTTTGGTGATTTCATACAAACATAATAGCAATTGCTAGTTATGAGTTCAAAAAAGTTTGAGAACTCTGTCAGAAAAGGTGCACGAGCTCCTAGGTAGGTCCAAGAGCACATGAAATATCCAGGGTAGGATTGCAGGAGATTTCTGCAGTGACACTTAAGATCCATCCTTTCTTTTCTGGTCATCAGTACTTATAATATTAATTATGGAGAATACTATAATTTCTTATTGAAAATGAAGACATCAGAATAAAACATTCCTGCACATGGAACACCTTACAGTTCATACAAACACACAGAGATCATGAGAAATTCACAATCTCAAAATTTATATGAAAAATGTATTTGTGGGAGGAAAATTTTTACTCAATTTAATTTACTGTATCATCTACTTAGAGTACTGATTAATCACTCAATTACCTGAAG
>KE505053.1:95254-135907 GCA_000441515.1 Elaeis oleifera | reverse complement strand
TTATTATTCAGTATTTCATCCTAATCATCTATTGATATTTTATTAAATTTTAGTTATAATTTTAAAAATATTTTAGAAAAAAATACTATCACTTGTATTAAACCCATCTTCCCTATATATTTTATTTTCATGAAATATGAAAATAATTTTTATAAAAAATATTTTTTCATTTTCTTCTTTTAAAATTTCACCAAATAAAAAAATTTGTTTACTTTTCAGAAAATACACCCCCTAAATATTCTTCAAAGTGACGGCTCTAAGCAATATCCTCAACGTCTCCAAGTGTTTTAAAACATTCGGGTCATATTTATAGTCGTACAATTATCATCCAACGGTCGCGATAAATGCGGGTGATGTCAGCGGTCCTAAATTCCGGGTTTCCCGGCAGTTAAAATATCAGTTAAGGCTCATGTAGTCCCGGTATTGTTCACCGTAGATCCCCAACTTTACGGCAAAGAACCGTTTACGGTAAACAGCCTTCTTGGCGTTTTGGCGTCGAGTAAAACCTTTCCATTTTGGCGCATTCCGGTAAATCCAAATCAGCCTTCTGGCCATTATAGCCCCCAAACTCTTCTCTCTCGACTGGCCTCTCTACAAATCTAGAAGCTCTCGCGTTGCCCTCCAAGCCAGCGACGTCTAAACAAATCTCATCCCTACACGTGTCTCGAAAACCCATCACCCACGCCTCGACGACTCGTGACGTAGTTTTTTAGCGGAAGGCTTATTAAGTTTAATCACACAAGTCCGTACAGATATTCAGAAACTCACAGAATCTCCACCGTCCAAATCACGATTTTATATCCATCTGACGGATGACATGACGTTTAAGATTTCTGACCACGTGATGCGACGCACGATTTGATATTATCCTTTAGGGAATACTATACCCACTCCCGGAGCTTTTGTGTAGTTTTAAAAAAATTAAAAGGAAACCGATATTCGAAGATAGCATCGCGGAATCCGACGGGGAGGAAGCTGGCATCGCGATGCCTATGAATTCCAGCCACACGATCTATATGCGAGTCCTCGTCCGTCCGATATCCTCGTCGATGAAATCCGACCGTCCAATATTAGAATTTGATTTGAAAAGTAGAGAGGGAGAGAGAAAGAGAGAAGGAAAGAGAGGTCATTCGCTACTTCGTCCCCTCCTCCCCTTCGTCTCTTACCCAAAAATCTCCCGCAGCGCAAGAAAAAAAATCCCGTCTTTTTTCCGTCTCCGCCTTTCCGCTCGTCGCATCCCCGCGGCTCGATTCCCGCGAGGATCTCCGGTGCCGCTTGTTGTCATCTACCCTACCCTCTCGTCGATTTCCGATGTAGCCGTGATCGATTGGAGGTGCTTCAATTCTTTGGAATCTTTGTCGATGGAGGTTTGGTTGTTTCTTGCGGGAGTGGATAAATCTTTTGGTTTTTGGGATAGGTTTTGGTTTTTGAATCTCGGATTTGACGGCTCAGATGGAGCAAGGCATTGGACCTGCTGCATCGGCTCCATCTGATTTGCCCCCAAGAAGCTCGTCCGGCAGCTTGATTTCACGACGGCGTACGGTGGAGCTTCTCCTGCGATGGCGGCAGCCGCGGCGGCGGTGTCGAAGGCCCTCGAGAAGCCGTCACAGCAACAGCAGCAACAGCAGTCGCTGCCGCCGCCGCCGCCGCCCATCTCCCGCCCTCCGTTTCCAATAGCCGTGTGAGTGTCTCTTTCATTGTTTCGGTCTAATTTTTCGATCTCTTTGGGGTGATATGCAAATTTTTTAAAAATCTTAGGTTTTCTATTTTCGGTTTATTTTTCTGTTTTTCTCGGGTTTCATATGCTAAGCGATTCCCTTTTGTGAACCGGCGATCCACAGCATGATTACTTTTGCTCTTATTGTTTTTCCCCTCTCTACCGTGAAAAGTTCATCTTTGCCTCATTTTTACCGTTTCCTTTGATGATTATTTAATTCAATTTGAATTTTTGATGGGTTAAGAAGGGGTTATTTCGCTTCCTTATCCCCATATAGGTAATGAATTGAAAGTCCTCTGGATTTTAGGAAAGAATGCCCAATTTTGAGTTTTGAAGATAGTATTTGATTCTGGGTTGTATATATGCGGTTGAGAAGTTTCTTTAAAGTTCCATACTTGAATTTAATGAAAAAGGATATTTGTTTGCTCAGAAAAAGCAAGGGGAAGGTATTCTTTGTTATGGAGCAAACTTTCATATCAGTGATGCTTTACTATAGATGGCCAGATTTTTAATTGCTCATGGTAAAAAAATTTCCCTTTTTCTCTTTCACACTCCCACATCTTATCAAATTTAGTTGTTAACATACAGAACAGTGATGATCACTGGAAGGATTGGGTGCGTAACAACAAATTCTTTTGGAAGTTTATTGATGTATCCCTGCAACATATAAATATCTTTGGTGACAGTACTGTCATAGTAACCCTTTATCTCTTCAGGAAACCGGAGTCTCCCAAATTACGGTCACGGCCATTATATGAAGGAAAGATGGTACCCCTACAAGAAAAAGAACTGCAACTGCAAACACTCAAGATGCTTGAAGCTGTAGGTCAAATGATTTATTTATTTATTTTAGTTCTGGGATGGGTTGTGGATACTGTTTTTGACTACCATTTGATTACTTCGTGCATTACACTTTCTAACATGATTGATTTGTCCATGCATGACTTTATTAACATGATTGTGTGACAAATTATGGTAAATGACGGAATAAAGTCATTATCAGCATCAAGTATAAATATTGAGGATTTATAGCTGATCTAGTTGTGCTTAAGTCGCAATTAATGTTTCTCTATGATGCACTTTTGGACTGTATCTTATCATGCTAAAGGATATTGTTTTTGATAGCAAATGATAGGATGGTTAATGAACATAGGTATGGTTGGCCTGTTCCTAAATATTGCTTGTTATACTTATGTGGTAGTTATTAGTGAGCGATGATAATAATGTATGCAGTTTCCTTTTTTCACATCATGAACAAAAGTGTTGCATTATGATGTACTACGATCTCTTAGGTATTTAATTTTACCCTTATGCATGAAAACATTTACCTTTACATGTTGTGTTTTATGATGAGTCTATGATTTTCATTATAGTGTAAGTATTAGAACTCCAACTACTATTGACGCTATTGTACTGTGGAAAGATTTTGCAAGACAAGAAGCTGATGTTGGCATCCTGAATAAACTAGATACATGTTAGAGTGGGTTTAGATGGAAAAGCAAGCATGTCTTAAGTAAGTGGATAAAGAGAAGTTGGGAAGGCAGGCTGTGTTGAAAGAGAGGGAAGGACATAATGGGAGTGCATGAGACAAGCTTATCCTTGCACTGGAAGTGGCTAAAAGTGAAATGAGAAAGAGACTTCTAAATGTGCTGCGACTCAAGGCAGATAATTCTTGCATGAAATCCACTAAAAGTAAAGAAGCCAGCTTCAACTCATCATTACTAGAGGCTTATAATAGGGGCAATGATCCTCGGAACCAATGATAAAAGTGCCCATATCGTAAGATTTACATCTATGAACGAATAATATGCAAGTAAGAAGTAACATTTGTTTGTTATGTTTTAAGTCCAAACCTACACTTCCCGACACAGCACAAACAGACACTTAGAAAACATGTGCTTAAGTTTAGCAGCATACTAGAACAATCAGGTGAGTTGTGTGATTTCGTTCATGTAGTCAAGACACAACTTTGCTAGCCAAGGGGAAGATAATTTTTGGGTTCCTTGGTGTCCCATGCAGGAAGTTCTCTGGAGCACTTTAAAATACATTTCATATGGCTTTTAGACTCTAAGCTTTGACTTTCAAATAAATAAGAATTACCTTCCAATACTAAACCCTGTTGAGTAAGGATTTTAAATTATTATCAATGTCACCCTGAAAGGTTCTCTTAGGACTAGCCACTTGTTTCCTCTGCAACCCTATTCTTTTTTCTTACTTGGACTTTTGGTGTTGCTGATTATGTCGGATGATTTCATAAGCGAGCTGACTGTCTTGTCAACCCTAAATTTACCTTATGCTATTAAACAGTGGCCAACTAAAGTCACTAATCTTCTCCTATTTTTGAACACCTAAAAATCTAAATGAAGAATTCTGTCAGCACAAAATGCAGGGATGGATAATTTGGAAATGGCAAGGGCATGGACTGATATTGTCATGAGGGTTTGTGCTCCTCACTAGACAGGTGTTGTTCCTTGACCCTTTAGATTTCCACGTTGACGTCCTTTTTGATATGCCTTTAGTTGCTGCTTCCATTAACATGTTATTATGCCTAACAGCTGTTTAAGTTAAATTATGGTAAGTCTATTGGTGTAGAAGCTGTTAGGCCTACTATTTCAAGGTTATACAAAACACACATTGTGAATGAAACTTGCTATAGCAATCAAATAATCTGTTCCTTTTCAGTTAATGTCTGCTTAATAGCTGCCCGCAGTTTGAATCAGACACCTGCTGTGACCACCTTGAGTATTTCAAAACTACATAATCTTTCCATGTGACAATTATGGCATATGTTGGTCACTAAGTTTCACACTTTTGCGAGCATGACAGGGCAGCAATCCTGTAACAGTCAATAACTAGACCCATTAATAAAACCCAAGTTGTACTGTGCTGCCTTATATGAAGATCAATAAAAAGAAACTCGACATGTGTGAAACATGCATGCAGGCATACATCAGTCATAAAGTTCATGCTTTTGTGAACATGACACGGGCAAGCAATCCTGTAACGGTCACTTATTAGACCCATTAATAAAGCCCAAGCTGCACCGTGCTGTCTTGTATGGTGATTAGTTTGTACAACCAGAAATGCTGCATGCAAGAAACATACATGCTTATTTATATTGTAATGCTCATCTGTTGCTTATGCATCTAGCTTGTTGCTAATTTAGTTATGCATAAATGTGTTGGTCAAATCATGTTTAAGGTGGTAGTGGTGTGAGATGTGCACCACAGCATATCTTGCTTCCTTTGGTATGAATATAATTATTAATCCTGAAATAATTGTTATTTAAAGACAACAGCGTGTGACTAGTTCATGTGATGCTATGCATGTGGCATGTTCATCCAACCATGCAATCGAGATAAAACTAATATTGTGCACACAGATATATACATTTGAAGTTGCAGTCATCAACGTATTCTGTTTAGTTTTTCTTGAAAAATGTGATTCTTGGGGTTGCCATTGTTGTTGGCTTCACATTTAAGCTGTAGTTGTGTTGTGAACAATTTTAAGGAAAAATGTGTATTCATTTTTTCCTGAAGTTTGTTTGTTATATTGGTATAAAGCTAGTTGAAAAAAAAGAAGAAACTGCTGCATGTTTGTTTCATCAATAATAGAATACTCATACATGGAGAATAAGAACATTACACTGTGCAAAATTTCTTGCTCCTCTTCATGCCCATAAATAATTAATAAAAATTAACTTAAATAAAATCCCACTTAAGCAGCAATAATTTGGGAGGAGAAAAAAGATGTCTCCTGCTGGGTGCTGACTGCAGACTGCTAAGTAGTGCTTATAGCAGAACAAAAATATTGATGATTTACATGCTTGTTGCTGATGGTTTTTGTGTAAATTCTGAACTGGGAAAAGGTAATGTATGGACTGAAATCAGTGCCTTCAATAATAATAAAATGTTAAACATGTTGTTAATTCTCGTACATAGCTACAAGTACAACAATTTCTTTGACATTTCAATAAATAAACCTGAAAAACTTAAGATATGCTAAGTTTATCTACTTTATCTTCATGCTCTCTTTCATTGCTTTGCTAATAATTTAGCCATTTGTATTGTATAATTCGCTGGCATTAACACAATGATATTTTATCTTCTCCTTTTGTTTACCTTTTCATTATTTGATATTGATTCTCATTTTGCATTGTTAGGTACTGTGAGTGTTTTGCATCTGGGGTGTACTGTGATGGATGCAATTGTGCAAACTGTTGCAACAATGTCGAGAATGAAACTGCGAGGCATGAGGCTGTTGAAGCTACTCTAGAGCGTAACCCCAACGCTTTTAGGCCTAAGATTGGCAGTAGTCCACATGCAGCCAGAGATAGCAGGGTATGCATTTGTTTATCTGCTGGAATACAAAATGGTTCCTTAATGTTTATTTCACAAATCACACAGGTGCATATATGTGTGTATATACATGTGTGTATACATATACTCATGTATGTTGATGGTCTGGTGGTTACTGCTTTTAAATCAGCGTGTTAACTTAGGATGCCCTTTGACGCTATACAATTCATCAATTTTCATGAATTATTCATCAAAATTAATGCATTATTTGTCTATGTTCAGTTGTACATTTGCGATTGTATTGTTTTTGCACATCCAATAGATTTTGTATTGGTTATATCAATGAATTAGGACATGTTTCCTGCCCCAATTCCCCAGCTGAGGGAGGAAAACATGACTCATATATTTGGTGGTTTTGTTTCTCCAGATTACAGTTTTTCATGTTATTAAGAAAAGGAGTTATTGCTCTTTATTTCCAATTTAGTTTTCCTTCTGTGAAATATTTACGATAAATTGATCGATGAGATTATTGAGTTATGGTCGAATGTTTTTGTCATTGACATTGGATGGCCAAAGCTACATGTTTTCAGTGAATGAGTCCATCAAGTTTTTCTATTATCATGAAATCATTCATTTATTTACATTGCATCTACATTGGAACCAAAGAGTCTTACATTGTACGCGATCATCTCCTGCATGGATGAGCATTCCACATCAAGGATCTTTCCATGGTATTTTGTGCTGCCCAATGCTCAGATTTATTTTGTTCATTTGAGATGTCTATGATTGGCCTAGATCTGGAGCCATGTTGATATGTCTTCTAATCTAACATTATTTCACATATCTTGTAGAGACATGTTTTAATTCTTTGGTGTGCATCCCTGCTTGGGTGCAATTATGAATGTGGTTTTTTAGTTTAATTAACTACATGATATCCATAAAGGTTATTAAGAAGGGCGAGAGAGTATAATATATTTGTTATCCTTTATCTTTGTAAAGGACAAAGTGGCATAGGGCCATAAAATATTAATTTATATAGACAGTAATAATAATGTTTCAGTATTCCATGTGATTAAATTTCAAGTATGCTAACACAAGGATCAAATCTATCAATTATCAAATGAGGAGAGGAGGGATGAGAAGCATATGACAATGTGTGCTCACCAACCGAGGGCTTATGTTGCATATGCAGACTGATGGAACCTATGCAAGCTCCTAGTAATGCATGAGGACGACATATGCCATTATAGCGCAGTTACCAGACCACATCTGCAGTGTGGCCTGATGCAACTTTTTAAATTTAAATCGATGTTACCAATTATGTTACCTTTTCAGTTGAACTTGCTCCTGTTTTTTTTCTAATGGCAACTATATATATATCACAAGGGCAAAGCATTTATCATTGGTTCATGTTCCTTGTACAACACATGCCAATCAGTTACAGAAACAAAGTGATATAAATATGCAATGTGTGTGCACAAGCACACAATTTCAAGATGACCATATCCATAGCCAGAACAATGACTTATGCCAAATATCTTGTACTCCAAGAAAAAAGACTCATCCTAACTATCTGTTGTTGGTTTTAAATTCCTCATTTGCCATCCACTCGTATTAAAGGCTGCTTCTTTGTCGTTGCAAATTTTTCTATATCCTTTCTTAATTTTGCATATTATAGTTTGACATGTTTTTTTGACTCCCGGTCAACCTAAAATCAACTCTCTGCCTTTTCAACCAGGCTTGGAACTGCATCGATTGTGTCACAAACTCTCAAGAATATAGGGGAAATTGTTCTGCTAGAAATCCAAGACAATTCCTTCTTGAAGAGAAAGCCTAGTTTATAGTTACAACTAGTTCAAGTTACTACAATAAAAGATCTACTTTGGATAATTTTGACCCAGGGTTTCAGAATAATAAAATAAGAATTTTAATCAAACTGTGTTGTTGCTAATTTATATATTATTAAATTAGTCATGTTTGCCTACTAACATGAATTTGCCTTTTTATGCTAGGAGGAGGCAGGTGACCTCCCTTTGTTGGGGAAACACAACAAAGGATGCCACTGCAAGAAGTCAGGGTGCCTCAAGAAGTACTGTGAATGCTTCCAAGCCAACATTCTCTGTTCTGAAAATTGCAAATGTATGGATTGCAAGAACTATGAAGGGAGTGAAGAGAGGAGAGCTCTATTCCGTGGCGACCATGGAAATGCCCTGTACATGCAGCATGCTGCCAATGCTGCCTTGAATGGGGCTATAGGACCCTCTGGATTTATCTCTCCTTCAACATCAAAGAAGAGGAAAAACCAGGAGCTTTTCTTCAACACATCAGCAAAGGATCAGCCCATTCGTAGGCTTGGACAGGTAATTCTGGCCTTTTGCACTCTTATGAAGTGTCATATGCAGCATAGTAACTGGCTAGTTTTAAATTGTTACTTAGTTAGATCAGCTTGAGAAATAGTAGATGAAAAGCTTGCATTTCTCCTTTATGCCACTTGCTATAAATAGATTAAGAATAGCATCTTCTACTCCACTTCTTGGAAATTTGCAAGATGGTTTGGGACGTAGAATAGTTAAATTACTTGCCTTTTGTGGTGCCCACCTGATTAAAGATGTTAAAGCATTAACTCCAATTACCACCACCACCACATTGCCTGTGCTGTAAGAATCAATGTGTTTATGCCAACTTGAAACTGATGAAGTGTGCAAAATCTTATTGATTCCACCAAATTTCTATGTCTATCAGGCTAGCCATCTAAAGACTTCAGTGCCTGCTGCCTCTTTTCCTTCTGTTCCTGTAGCCCGTGCTGTTAATCCTGCCCCATCAGGATCTTCTAAAGTCACTTACAGGTAGGCAATTAGTTACTTTACTTTTAAATTTATGTTGAAATTCTCGTTAAGGTACTCTTTACTTGCTTTTGTGAGAATTAACTTCTGTCATGCATCCTGAAGGTCTCTTCTAGCAGATGTTGTCCACACTGAGGATGCGAAGAAGCTGTGCAAGGTTTTGGTGGCAGTATCAGGAGAGGCTGCCAAAACATTTGCTGGTACAAGTGCTAGTAAAATAGGAAGCTTTGTAGTAACTGGTCCATATCAATTTACTTATAATGTTCTATATGATGAATGAATGTGGTATTATATTTTATGATGTTGAGATGGTTATTAAGCTTTTTTTTGCCTCGAACACCGCTTGCTAGTAACCAGTCACTTTATCATACCATCTCAAACAATACTGTGCTACCAGAACTTTCAGAAACATGATCAGAATAATCAGGAGAGCGGTTATAGTTATGGCTGTTTCTTCTTTCTCCTATAATTTAATCATGTTTTGTCTCTTCCTTGAAAAGGATCACCTTATGTTATTAATAAAATCCAAAAGTAACACATGATTCATGATTGTTTTTTCACTTTGTTGCTTTGAATTGCTTGAAAATGTTTCATAGTATTTTACTTTTTCTGGAGCAGATTGTTGAGGATAATAATTTCCTACAATTACCTTTTAATCCTGATGGTTGACTAGCATTCTCTTTTTAATATTTCCTTAGCGGTGAAGGTTCTTTACTTAAACTTCAGTGTAATTTTCTCAACTCCTCTTTCCTGGTCGATTTCTGGTGATTCTTGTGAACTGTGTGGTTGTTAATCCTATGGTTACTTTTGACTAATTGAATGCGGAAATGAGAGGGATGCTCTGTGGTTTACTTTTACATTCTTGAAAATTGAGTACCTAGGCTTCACATCTTTTTAGAGATATGAGGCTTCTATGTCATGCATACAAGTTTCTGTTTGCATCTTTGTACTTTAACAAGAGGAGTGTTTTTTCAGTCAATTAAGGTAAAATATCAAATTTAGTTGCAGGGATTATTGATCTGACTAAAATTCCCTTAAAAGCATTTTAATTATAATTTGTTTGGTAATCAACCAACTTTTCTAATCAAGGTTTTGTTAGAAGTCATCAGATTTAGGTTCTATTCATATCCTTACTCTCTAATTTGAATTTTTTTCAGATGGAAAAGCTCAGGAGAGGCTTGGGGAGATGGAAGATCCAACGGAAGCTCACTTGCCTTATCAAACGATGACAGAGGTGAGCATCATCAGGAGCCAGATGCACAGAAAGCATCAGCTGATGAATGTTCAGGTGGAACTCATGCAGACAAACAAGCATGCAAGAATCTGTATCTGACTTTGCTGATGGCCAGAAAAGGGGCAGGCCTATGTCTCCTGGCACGCTAGCACTTATGTGTGACGAGCAAGACACCTTGTTCATGACATCTCAAGACAATGGCATACCTCCTAGATTTCCTTACAAGCAGAATATGTCAGAGGTCTATGCAGAGCAAGAGAGATGTGTGTTGATGGAGTTCCGAGACTATCTCCATAACCTCGTAAACCGTGGAAGAATGAAAGGTAAACCGAGCTTCTCACAATCATCTTCATGGACATTGATTATAGAAATCATGTTTACAACTTCAAGTCAATTCTTATCTACTGATATTTTGCTACCTCAAGGATGACAATAGCACATGTTTTGGTGATATTCACTTTGATCATGTTTACTTCTTTCTTTCTTCTTTCTCTTTCGGTTAGTTTTTAAGAATCTAATGAAAGATGGAGTATGCTCCCTCCCTCCTTCCCTCCCTCTTAAAGCAAAGGAAGGATGGGTGGAGTATGATCTTCAGCGGCCCACCACACCTATTGATGTGATAGTTTCGAATTGCCAAAAAAAAAAAAAAGAAAGTAAGGTGTGGTATCTGAAAGGGGATGAACTTTTTTGCGGCCTGAAATTTTAAACTTACATCCCACAAGAAATTGGCTGCCGTTGGTGTGGTATCTGAAATGGGATGAACTTTTTGTGGCCTGAAATTTTAAATTTACATGCCACAAGAAATTGGCAGCCCCTTTCAAATGATTAAAGAGTTGTTTTGAAATTCTGAATAAATACTATTATTCAGTCCGCCCCTTTCAAATGATTATTCCTTTTTTTTTTCCTGTTTAAGTGTTGGGAGAACCGACAGTTGCTTTCTTTGTTACAGAATCAAAGTACTCATCGATGGCCATGAAATCTGAACCTTCCAGTCATCAGGAGTTGACTGTTAATGGTGTTGATAGAGCCCACTTGTCGAATTCTGAAGAGACTTCTCAAACTGTGAGAGCCTTCCCGGCTAATTCCAGTAAGTACCCTCCTGTTGCGCAACCCATCCTAGGGAATGATGGAGACATAAAGCCTCGGACCGAGAATTTGGACATGTAGAGAAATAAGAATAAAAATATAGCAATTTCAAAGCAAATTGCTGCATCTTTGCATAATTTCTGACAGTGTGGAACGTTGGAAGGTTATGCCGGAAGTCGATCGATGATTTAGAATTGATCGAGCCCATTGAGCTCTTTTTTATTTCCCTCTTTTGAAACTCATTAATCAATGTAATTTATAAATAGTTTATTCAGTTGGCTTTAGAGTTTGTGTGTGCATATAGCGTGACCGTTAATCACTGCATGTACTTTTTTTTTTGTTTACATACTCTGCAACCTTACCCGTTTGACAAACTAATAGGAGCCATTTAGCTTATGCTATGAGTAGTGGGGGTATTTATGCAAAAAAAAAAAGGGCCGACCCACGAATCCAATCGAAGCCGATCTTTAGTTTGTTTTATTCTGGTTTGTCTTTTTAAATTCGGTTTGGTTTTGATGTGAGTTTTTAGAAAATCAATTCAAATTGATCTGATCAAATCTAGCCCGATCTATCTGTACGTATACAACTGATATACTTAAATCGTCCCAATCCAACCCAGTCCATGTATATTTATCTATAGAATTTAATTTTAATTTTATATTTTATATATGAAATAGATGGAACTGAATATTTATTTGTTTCAAGTTTTTTTTATATTATTTTTATGGAGGATCAGTTCGGTTTCAATTTTAGTGGAATAATGATCCAGTTAAATTAATTGAATCCCAACATCCTGCTCTGGCATGTGCATATGATATTTCCCATTTTATAATAGTTCAGACCTTTACGATGGAGGAGCATGATCTGAAACTAGTATTGGTTACTCAAATCTAGTCTTTATTTTATGTTTTACCATTACATTATTCTTCTTTTTTTTTTTCTTCTTCTTCTTCTTTTTTTTTTTTGAGAAGAATGCATGTTTGGGTATTCTTATGAATCGCAATATGCGTGCTAAGAAGTTATGCTGTTGATCAAGATATGAACACAATTATGAGGGCAGTATGTAGGTTTTCTTCTAATATTAAACGCAAATAGTTTTCTGTCCTTCTTTGTGTGGCCGCGGATGGAGGGGTATATCGTCAAAACTGTAGTGCTGAACCTGCATCTCTCCAGGGAGCTTCCCTGATCTAATGAAAAATTTCAGTTGGAGCCCAAACAACATTGTGTATGTTTATATTCTGTGAAAAGATACAGGGATTGAGGTATACAAATTAATTTAGTATTTAATCCCATCATCCATCTCAATGGTATAATTGTGGTCAGAGGAATAATAGGAGAAATCTCAAGGTTTATATCTTCCCACTTTGGGAATAATTGGATATCGGGAATGTGACATACAAAGTGCCAGTTTGGGTATTAAGGGTTTGAGTTAAACATTTGTATAGGGTTATTTATTTCAGAATAGTGGATGGATCAATACGGACATTACTAACCAACTTGTAAGGATGATTTTATACTAATTCATAAGCAAATCTTTAGGAAAGTTAAATTTAAAATTTCATTTACTTTCCTGATGTGCAGTAAGACACAATGAAGCATCAAGGTGAAGAAAGAACATAAAATAGCAAGCAAAACATTCTTGAAACCAGCAAGAAAATAAAGGCACAAAAGATAAAAAGCTGCATCAGGAAAAAGAAGAAAAAAAAGATTGGATTAGAAGTATAACAGGCTCCTAAGGACTTTAGTGGGCAACAGTGATGAAGAATCCAGTGGAAACAAATTGACTAGCAATCAAAATTTATTTTAGGGATTTGATTTTTATTTTTATATGCAAGATTTATTTTTTTCTCGCGACATGCACTATTGAGTCATGCAATAGTCCTTCTGAAACCTATATAGACAGATAAATAAAAATTTAAATATTTTGAGATTTATATAATATTAAAAAATTAATTATTTTTTGTACGAAAGATACAATCCGAAAGAATGATTGATGTTTTTTTTTACGACATGGTTGTTGGGTTGGACGGCTCTCCGTATAGCTCTTAAAATATTTTGAATTTCTTGATTCATTCGCCCGTATAAATCTCGAGGTAATTATTCTGGATTCCAATGGTGGTGCGCACGAAAAAAATTGCATCATTCTTCCTATTTTATAAGCAAGCTTAAGGAAACACGAGGAACAGGTTTTAACGCTTTTCAAACTGGGAGTCATTCTTCATGACACGGTTGGTTACGTGCAAGTCGTCGGTAGCTGACACGATGCTTCGTTTTGATGCATGGGACCAAAAGTTCCGGCGGCTTTGGCCACTGATCAACGTATCACGGCTCCCAACACGGCCGTATTTGGTTAAAAAGAGACGTTATATATTAAAAACTTGGCGCAGGTTAGTGGTCATGTTTCTTTATCTAAGGAGCATCTCCTTGACAAACTAACCTGCTTCAATGACCACTGAGAGCGTCTGACCAAAAAAAAAACCACTGAGAGCGCATGGAAAGGGCCACCTCCGGCCAATCCAGCCGAATTAATAATTGCTGTCATGGTATTGCGATCTTTTACAATAATGGCAAATGCTTTTTTGTAGTGCTTTTTAGACTACCAACGCTAACTCTTCTTTAATACCAATAGTTGTTAAATTTAAACGAGAACTTTGAAGAAACCTAAACATGGGATCCAACATCAGAACCAACCTCGGTAAGATTTAACAATAAAAAGGGCGTAACGTCTACGGTCCATACTATTTTGTAAGTTGTTCAGACTAATTAACTTCTTTTAAAAACAATAAACATGAAAATATAGTGATGAAAAAATAAAATTATTTTCTAATAATTTTTTAAAATACAATCCTTGAGGTTGATTTATATTCTTAGCCATCTTGGGCTCCGTTAATGTCGTAGTTTGGATCTCGAACTAGCATATAAATAAATAATACATAAAAATATATATTTTATTTAAAATAATCATTTTGAAATATTATTTTCATTAATTAATTTTAAAAAATAATAATCTTTATTAATATCCAAAATATTATTTATTAATAAATATTTTACTAATTTTTGATAAATATTATTTGTTAATATATTAGTATATTATTAAACATCATTAATTTTTAAAATATTAAAATAGATGTATACTTACAAAAAAAGATACGTGCTATTTACGTGCAGCCAATAATAATATTAATAATACTTATTAATATATTAAAATAAAAATTTTGTCAGATTTTAATTGCTCAATATATAAGAGTCTCTCCATTTGCCGCCTATATAGGCTCTTCGTTTGGCATTATATAATTTTTTTATTTAAAAATATATCATCATTGATATATTATTTTTATTAATTACATATCTACTTAGAATATAATATATTGTTAATATATAAATTTGTTTATTAATAAATACTTAATTTTAATAAATAAAATTTTGTCGACACATTAACATATTTTAAAAATTATTAATGTGTTAAAATATTGTTAGTAGAAATCTATTTTTTTATTAAGATAATATTATTATTAATTTAATTAATGTATTAAAATATTATTGATTTATATTATTATTAACACTAAAGTATTTTTATTAATAATATTTTCAGAGTTTATGGATGATTTTTAAATATGTCAAAAATGCGTTTCAGTTACATTACCCTCTTTTGTACTCCCCTAAGTTCGGATAACTTGTGATTTGCTTGCCGTGCTCGGTCAAGATGCTATATGGCAATCAAATGGAGGATAGACTAGATTATATCTTTCGGGATTGTAGAATCACCCAAAGAACGAGGTTCCAGCGGAGGTTGGTTATATTCTATCAGCGGATGCTAGGCAAACCTTGTTCCAAGATACCAACATTAATTTGGGGTTCTTATGGCGCAGGACCAGTCACATTGCTTTGACATTGCAATGCTCCTGAATATGTCCCGTATGGAATTATATCATGACAATTAAAAATTATATAAAATAATATTATAACAGCAATTAAAGAGTTATATATTATATTATATATAAAATGAAATAATATAATATATTAAATATTATATAATATAGTTTTTATCGGCCCCGGATCGACAACAGATGAAGCGCCATATGGCGTGGCATCCTGCGTCTCGATCCTTTGTTTCCCAAAACGCCCTCCGGGTTCGAAGAAATAAGAAGATATCCGATAAAGAGACCCCCTTTGTTTCGAGCAATACTCATCCACCTTGTGCGACCAGCGTGTAGCTTGGGAGCGATTGAATGATTCTGGTAACAATAAAGGAGGTGGGGTATGTTTAGCATTCAAGAAGTCTGAACGCCGGTTTCCCGTCCCAGGGCCCCGAGACCGCAAAATGCTTAGGGGTAAGACTTTCTTCTCCGACTCCGTTCCACGTAGAATTAAATTACTGTAACAGCAGTGCCTCTATTTTAATATATATATATATATATAAAGAATATTAGACGATTAGATTCCGCCGGGGTTAGCTAACGAAGCGTCGAGGCTCGCGGACCTGAGATCAGACCGGACTTCATTTGGCGCCACTGCGACCGACCGCCACGGCGCTGCCGTACGCGCGGGCCCCGCCCATCACGTGCTTCGGCCGGGAGAGCACGTGCTACGGCGACCGCACCTCCCCGAGCTCTGGCTTTCGTCGCGGTACCTATAAGAACCGAGTTGGAGTCGATGGAGAAAAATGCAATGATTTCAGATTCCTTCGCCGGAAAATGGAAGAAGACGCCGCAGCCAAGCTCCGATCTGACTTCCTTCAAGTCCTCCGCAGCCGGCGGCGGAATCCCGACGGTTTCCACTTCCTCCCGACCGTCATGTCTTTTTTAAAAAAATCCTGTTCTTTTTTTTTTCTGTTAAAAAAATCTTGATGTTGCTTAATAAAAAAAAAAAGAAAAGAAAAGAAAATCTTGGTATGAATTATTTGGATTTTAGTTCCTTTGGATTATCCGAAAGAATCTTTCTTTTTGTGGGTGTCTATCATTTCTGACTTATGAGATCCATCAATTTCTGAGCCGTGAGGAGGGATTTTTATTTGGTTATTCATAGAAATTCAATTAGAAAGTGATGTTCCTTTGTTCTTTTGCGATTCTTATCAGTTCTTGTCTATGAGTTTTTTTTCCCGCCGATTGGTTTCGTCCACAAAAAAGTTTTGTGCTTTAGATGGAAGTTAGAGGCTGTAACGCTTATTGTCCTAAATACTACTACTTTTGGTCGTTTGATTTCTTTCGTGATTGTGCAGTGACTACTCATAAAGATTCTTGTTTTTTATCACTATGGTATTTGAACACCTTTCATCTTTATGTTCTTGTGCATTAACTTGTTAGAAGTTTCAATTGGATGTTAGTTGTTGGGTTGTCATGTTGTGTGGTGCTGCTTTAATTTGCTGTCACCTCTCTTCAGTTCCTCTTTCAGTGGAGCTTGGAAAGCCAGTGACAAATCCAATGTATCAGGGGAACACTATATTGGGTTCAAGGGAGGTGAGAACCTCTTAACAGGACTTGATACAGTGCTCTTTCTACTACCTTTTTCTCGAGCAATGAGGTACTTGTGGTGCATCTTTGCAGGTAATGGAATCTTGTCCGAAGGAGAATATTGAGGACTTCGAGGATAGGTTGATCGAAGAAAATCTTTACTTGATTACTGAGGTATATGTATTTTCTACCCTTCCTTGTTTATTAAATTGAGTATTCAAAATGATTTTGGGGTAACTTATTAAGTTAATTAAGGAGAAATAGGATATTATGAAACAACCTAGTGATCAAAGTGGAAGTAGTGGATGCTTCCTGATGCTTTGAAACCAGACTCAGCATGCCTATCTTCTTATTCATACTCAACAACAAATACAGATTGAAGCCTGAAAACTTGGTGCTGGGAACGTGAATTTTGTTGTCGTCTCTGACTAGTGGAGTGTACAGATTTTATGGATCAAGTTGGAATGAAAACTTGCTGTATTCTACCGATATAGCTCAGTCAGATGATGAACATGCTAAGCTCATCATGTTTACGGTTAATCATTTACAAAGTTTAGGAGCATTATCTTCTTTGTATGTTTTAAATTTATAGAGTTCGATCAACTTTGCAAACTGCAAATTTGGTTTTGCATGAATTGGCATGTAATTTCTACTTAACAATATTAAAAAATTCAGCCTCTTGCAAGATACTTGCTATTATCAGTGTTTCATAAGACTATATATACAGCTTATGTATAGACTCTTAAAAGGAGTGTTTGAGAACATTCCAAATACATGGTCACAAGAAAAGCAGCTTATGCTAACTCTGCTTGACACATTTGCCCCTTTTGCAGGAAGGTGAGCAGGGTCGTTTGCCTGTGCTGATTTTAAGCATCAAGCAAAGTACTTCACAAAGAAGGCCAGCTATTGTAATTTTACATAGCTCTTACAAATGCAAGGAATGGTTGCGTCCATTACTGGAGGTAGAATAAGTGAATATGACCTTATTCAGAAGTAGCATAGGAAATTAATAGAAGCATGGCTACCTCATTAATTGTAATATTGTTTCCAAGGCATATGCTTCGAGGGGATACATCACTGTTTCCATTGATTCTCGCTACCATGGTGAAAGAGCCAGCAGCACAACAACATACCAAGATGTAATTTAACCATCCTTGTTTTCACCATTGAATATCTTGTGGTTTCTGTCAGAAGAACTAGACACATTCTTTCTCTTGAAATTTCAACAATTTATTTCACGTTTTCACCAGTTCCTTTTGTGATAGTTTCATAGTTGGCTTAACATGGTCTGTCTTGAAATAGGCTCTTGTTTCAGCTTGGAAAAATGGTGATACGATGCCTTTCATTTTTGATACGGTATTCTTTTCTCCTTCAAGTGTACATATATGTATATATGCAGTACCAATTAGTGCATCTACGTATGCTAGCAGGTCTAGGACTTGACTGACAAAACTTGTATGACCACAACAACCAAAGAAAGAACTAATTAATATAGGTATATCACCATATTGGCAGGTGTGGGACTTGATAAAATTGGGAGATTATCTTATGCAGAGGGAGGACATCGATGCTTCTAAGATCGGGATCACTGGTGAATCACTTGGAGGTTGGGAAAATAAGGCTGACAGCAGATTGAACTTAACCTAAAAAATGAAATGAGTTGAAACAGCTTGAGCTCATGTGGAACTTTGTTTTAGGAATGCATGCTTGGTTTGCTGCAGCAGCTGATACACGCTACTCTGTGGTTGCTCCTATAATTGGTGTTCAGGTAAGCTAATAAAAGTTTCCCTTGTTCTCAAGATATTATACTGTAAATAAAATTTGAATCTAGCTGATCATAACTGTGTTTGTTCTAGGGGTTTCAATGGGCCATAGAGAACGACCAGTGGCAGGCTCGAGTTGATAGTATAAAATCTGTCTTTGAAGGTTGGTTTATTAGTGTGGGATTCAATCTCATCTTTCATATCTTATTCAAGCGAGGTAATGGCCTAGCCAGTGTGAGTTGGGCCTCTGGGGATTCTCACCATTTGCCCTTTTTTAGGATAATAGTGAGGCAATGTTCTTAAAAACTTTATACTTTGGAATTTGCTCCAGTTGCTTCTCCATAAGTTCTAACTATGATAATTTCAGTAATGTACAATTACATCAAACTCAGAAAGATAAGTTGCATACAAGGCAAATTCATCATAGCCATTTTCTGGACATTACTCTTTCGAACCACAATTACTGGATTTAACTTTTCTGTAGAAACAGTTGGTCTTTCTGGCAAAATTGTGAGCATGAAGTCAATAGTGAATGTTATTTGATCTTGGATATGGAAATCTTGACTTATTTTACTGGTTACAGAAGCACGTATTGATTTAGGCAAGAGCACACTTGATAAAGAAGTTGTGAAAAGGTTAGCACAACATTGTCTTGGTAGCTTTGATACTGGTTTAAAAGGATATTTCTTAAGCAAAAGCACCCAAAAAGTTTCGTGACAGGGACTGCTATTTATGGTTCATGCTTCTGCTTGTTCAATCCAGGTTTGGGATAGAATCGCTCCTGGTCTAGCCTCGCAGTTTGATTCACCTTACACAATCCCAATAATTGCACCACGCCCTCAGCTTATTTAAATGGTATATTTACTACAGCTGTTTCAAACGATAAGTCTTTTTTCTTTCTGAGAGAAAATGATTACTCATTTTGCTCTGCTCAAAGTATTAAGTTGCTCCTTTTAAATATATTATGTTTACTTAGTGATATAAGAGAACATTTTATGGTCAGTCTAATGATGAAGGTAAAGTCGTAGGTTGAACACTATCTTTGGGCTTGGCTAACTGGTCGCCGTTATCAGGCTAGATTAGTTGACATTATATTTTTGTAATGGTCCTCAATTCACTATGTACATGCAAATATGTTATATAATCATTATAGATGCATGAAATATGGTAGGAAAGATTATTCAATATGATTTTTAAACCTTACACAAATAATTAAATCTTGTATTGTCGAATGATGAAAGTTGGAAGATGTTTGTATGGCTAATCTTGAGACTGATATATGTTATCCATCCACTGATGCTGTGCCACCGCTGAAAAACAGGGGCTGAAGATCCTCGCTGCCCTCTTGCTGGTATAGAAATTCCTTGTTCTACAGCAGTTGAGGCCTATAAACGAGCTAACTGTCCAGAGAAATTTAAGGTATGGCTGCTTATCATATGTAGGAAAACATGAACTTGTTTCATCCAAAAAATCACAACTGCTGCATCACTTAATATCTAATCAGAATATTTATCTGGTTTTAAAATAAGAATATGCTTAGTGCTGTAATTCAACAAGCAGTTTAAGCTCATTCAATGAGGGAACATTCTTCCAAAATTCACTTACATTTGAAAGACATTTGGGAAATATGGAGCAAGGGAAGGCTTGACGAATCTACATTCATCTCCCGAAAAGAGCTACACTATGTAGTAAAGGGATTTTCATCAACATTCAACAATAATTAAAATTTAAATGTCCAATACTTAGCCACCTGCCACCCATAAGCATCACACTTGGGTGGATTCAAGAGCAAACAGCTGATGCATAATCTTGAATATGACCAATGCTTACCTCATTAATTAGGGGTTGCCATACGGAACCCTGCTTTGTCATGAGTTTCTAATGATGTCAACTCTACTGTAACAGAATATCTTGTCTAATTTTGTTAAAGCCTTCATTCCTCTTTAAGTAATACTGCCCCTTTTCCTACTCTCCTAAGTTGTATTCCTGAAGTTATACGTAGGCAAATATAAATGTGATTTTCAATCTGGGAAGGTGTATAATAGTGCTGTTATTTGGTCATATTGCTAAAATGTTAAGTGGCAATTGTACAGCTAATAGCAGAACCTGGGATTGGGCATAAAATGACGGCATCGATGGTGAAGGAAGCAAGTGACTGGTTTGACAAGTTCCTCAAGTGATTATTCTCTTATGTGAACCTTCTGCTCCAGAGTGCTCTGATCTATCTTTGTTCTTTCCTTAGCTTCTTTGTTATTTTCCCTTTTCAATATTAGTACTTCTATGTAAACAAAGCTTGTTAAGCTAAGCAAATTTTCGATGAGTTTAAATAGTATAGTCGGTCAATAATGGGATGGGTCATTATCTTCATTTACCACTTCAAAAAGTTTAGCCTACATTGACAAAAAAATGTGTGTTTTAGCAAATGTATGCACGATACTTGCAGGTATTTAAATCCCATATTAGCAGGGTAATACAGGTTGATGTTATTTATGTTCTCAGGAGGGCAGAGAATGATGCATGATTCAATGGGCGAGACGCTTATATGCCTAAAGCCTGTGAAATCTGGCCATTCTTGCATGTTCCCCTAGCATGAAACTATCCAACAATTTGCATGACAAATGTAAGAGCAGAACCTGGCGGACAGTTCAATATGGTTATCCAGTATTGCTCTGTTTCAGCAACACTGACAGATAAGTTGTTAAGACAACTTGCCTCAGCATTGATTAATATCACATCATCTTTCTTACGTGTAATGATTTAAACAGTCTTACTAGTCTGACAGATGCTGCATCAGAATGAGAGCGGTTCTTTATCCACGAGAATGCAGCCTAAGATAACATGCTACCTGACCAAAAGGAAATCTCACACAAAAACAGTACATCTGGCTTGAAAATCTCGTATAACAACATTTTTGGTTACAACACTTTCATTGCATACCATATTGTCCAATGTTTCAACAGGCGTAAAAATGGACTTAGTATGATTTTGGATGACCTATACACAGAAAGGTTTAATTCTGAGCGGGTTGAAGTGTAGAGACAGACATCAGCCACTCCAGCTACAGCAGCTCTAATTACATCTTAATGTAACCTAAATTAATGCACAGCACTGCATCAAGCTGATGCAGCTCAGTATACAGTCAGTTTGACCGAGGTCATAATACTTGCCCTGTCATTTGAAGTTTGAAGCAGACATTACTTGTGATTGGCACTTGAAGTGAGCCCAAAACACCAGAATTGCAACCACTAGTTCAACCAAATCATTTTAAGCTTATGAAGGAGGAAGATTTCCCTGTTATTGTTTAGATCCTAAATTTGAAGAAGCCAAATGATAAAAGTACCTATAGAATGATGATCAAGAATAATAACATACAAGAGTTCTTCAAGTGCTCCTGATTCATGAAATATATTAGAACCACCATGTCTCTGCTCTCAGCGCTCCCTCGTGCTCAAGAACATACTGGTACATCAATTCTGACACAGTTTGAATTGAACAGGCACAAGCATTAGCCAATCTGTAAAACCCACCTACATAGCACATTCCCTTCTCCGAAGTGTCATCCAAAACCCAGCTTGTTTTATCCAGACAGCTTTTCCCCCCATATTGACATGAGGCGAAAACAAATATCAATTCCTTTGAAGTTCCAAAATATAAGAAATCTAAAATGAAAAAAAACATAATGACAAAATTATTTGATAAATGCTTTGTGTGCATCGAGCTGTGATGCTCTTTATATCTAGCAAAACATGCTATCAGCAAGGGATATTGAAACCACGCACATGTCATGCAGACTTTATGATCCTATATTTGATAAAAGTGAGAAATTAGATCATTGCAACCCACCCTGTTCTTACGTTGCAATCATAAGAGAAGCCGCTACCACCAGCTGCAATGAAAATCACCCAAACAGCTGACCATAAAGCAGGGGAAGCTTGAATAGTTTGATTCTTCTATAATCCTAATTGGTATGCAATTCGTGATTGTAGATGAAAAGCTGCTTAAATGTTTACCAGAATGAATATGTTTACCAACCAAACAAAAAAGACATGAAAACTCCAACCATTGATTAAATGGGAATAACCTCCAAGCAGAGCAACTTTAATAAATAATCTCCATCAGTACAGCATTTCCTCAACCAAAAATAAGAGAATAATTATAGATTACTAAACATAAAGTTGCATTTATCGGCTAAAATTTGCTGGTGGTGATTCATATTGACATTGTGTAAGCACAAGCTATAAAATCAAGTAGTAAAATTATATTAGACTTTGAAGGCGGAGGGATATTGGAAGAAGAGATCTTCTTCAAGGGGCAAAAAGGTCGTGAAAAGAAGGTAAGAAAGAATGCATTCCTGCTGGCTGCAATACAAGTGTATTGAGAGTATCTGCATGTGTCTTCTTGTAATACCAGCAAGTTTCGCAAAATCACAATTTGCTCACTCCGACACCACATTCCCAAATCCCCCATCCAACTTTTGATCGAACTTGCAGAACATGACCTAAACACAAGCCAGAAACACCAAACTGTCAAGAAAGTAAACTGAAAAGAATAGATAGATAGCCCAAAACTCCAATTTGTCAGTCCCAGCACCCTTGGGTGATACCATTCATCTAAACAAAGCATGATATCTTACCAAAACAACAAGGAATCCTACCAGTAATTCCAACGAAGAGTTGAGCAAGCTCGTAAGATGCCAATGCTTCTTTGAGTCCATCCTATTTGGTTTACGGGACAAGAGCCTTCAACTTTGAAACATGATATGTTACTCTGAGAGGAGCAGAACTGGCAGATTTAGTCAATAGCTGTTGTCTCCCATGTCTAACCTGAAACATTGGATGTGTATTATTTCTTTAGCGAACTCGAGCAACGTCAGTATGAGAATCCATGATTACAACCATGCAAGAAAATGATGGTTATCATCAAATATGACATAATAGTAATGACCAAATGCTGACAAGACAGATGAATTCCCGGGTCTAAAATTTGCAAGTACAGATGGATACATCTTTTCTTTTCCTTACTTATACAGCATATATCTGTTCTTGCATCCTGGATACATATATACTTATCGTTGCTTTGCTTGGCAAATCCTGGAGCACCTTGCTCAAATTCCTCAGTCACCAATATTAATATGGCCCTAATGTGATAAATTTGAAAGCATGCCAATTCTAAAATGCATAGATGAAAAATAATCACTCATTTCACATTTTCAAGAAACTGTAAACTTGTCACAGCAAGCATGTACAACAACCTGATGTCTTGATTGTTATTTGCTGCATTGACTGATGGTTCTTGGTTAAGTTGGTCCTGTATGAGAAACATTGTTCACAGATAAGAAACTTGATATATAAAATCTAAGGAACCAGAGCTACAATTATATATAACCAGGAAAGGCATGCCAAACCATGGGTTCCACTGTCATTTGTGTGCTGCATCCAGTGAGCATGGTATTTACTCCAGAACAAACATGAAGAATCTAGAAATTGATTATGATACTTTATTCAGTGAAAAGCAATATGTCAATCGCAAGAAATAGTGCAATGTTATGTGGGTAAAATAACTATCAAGTCAACTTGAATCTGGCAAACCTCTGTGGAAGTAGTGACGCTGTGACAGAATTGCATGCAATCACCACTCTTATGTTCCTTTTGTTTGCTTCCTCTCCTCTCTGCTCCACGCTTGACCCTTTTATTGGAAGTAGCTGCCATCTGAAAAGCTTGAGGATTGCACACAACCAACATGGTCCCTGGTTGATTTGGCACATACAACATGGGGGTCCCTATATTATTTGCTTGGCTTCCGTCATTAGTCTTATAATACGTAGAACCACGTGGGTTGTAATTTTGAATAATTCTTCTGGGCGGTTGTTCTCGTATACAACTTTTTCCAAAGCTTCTTGTAATGCTTGCAATGCAACATCATAACTCTTTTTCGACAAGGATGCTTCCTGTGCTAATTTGATACATCGCACACATATATCATTAAAACGCTGCGTTACAGATGCTGAGCAGTCATCTTTTCATTCAAACCAGCATTCAACACATTAATAGCTTTTGCATCCTTTGTCCATCGTTTCAGTATATAATGAGATGGAATTTCTACAACACTTGATGCTAGAAAGACAGCCAATGCATGCCTACAAAGATAACCTTCAAACTCAAACAAACGGCATATACAATATATCCTTCTTGCCTCAGCATTCCAAATAATTCTGTACTCCCTTTCTTTCACCTTTTTATCTCTACTATCTTCTTGCACCTCATAGGCCTTCACTGCAAAATAGTATTTTCCTCATCCTCCTCGATCTTTGATGCAAATACTGAAGAAATTCCTAAAACCTCGGCTTGAAATTTCTCAAATATGTTTCTTGTATAAACATTTGCCATTTGTAGCTCAAAAGGTGATGGATGCATTCTTTCCTCAGGCATTATGTGAACTGATCTGCTGTCTTCTTGAGCTTCCTCTTCATATTTGCTCTCCAAAACTAGCTCATATTTTTCCAAAAATTCTTTTAAACTAGTGTGGCGATTGACATGTTTATCCAAAACAAGTTCAGGCTTTCACCGCGTTGTGAAGTAGACATCCCTGCAAAAAAGGTGTCCTTGATATATACTAAAACCCACCTTCGTCGATCATCATACAATCCTTGAAGCCATTCATCATTCATAAGACCGAAATGTTGGATAAATTTCGACCATCGCTTTTCAAATTCATCTACCGTCAAAGAGTCAAAGATACATTTGTAGAACTTCTTCATAAAGTTTGCTTGAGTTCTCCATAGGTAACCCACTTTCTCAGAGACCCTTTTGCAGATACAACATAGGCAGAACCGGTGACAAGTCCCAGGAAACACCTCCGCAACAGCCGCAGTTATCGAATTACTCCGGTCGGTGATCAGCGCCTTTGGAGGTTGCCCTGACATTGCCTCCAGCCATGCTTTGAACAACCATACATACGATGCTGGAGTCTCATCTACAAGCAATCCACATCCCAGCAAAATAGACTGCCCATGATGGTTGACTCCTACAAACGACACGAGCGGCATCTTAAACCTACTTGTCAGAAAAGCAGTATCCAACATCACGACATCACCAAAATGAGTATAAGCCACCTTAGATATTGCATCAACCCAAAGGCATTCCTCACACGTTGTTTCTCATCCAAATCAACAGCATATGAAAATGCCGGATTCTTCGAATGCATGCGCATGAAATGCATATGCAGTGCATGAGTATCTGCCGCAGAAAGAAATCTTTGCTGTTCCTTATCCACAACATTCACCTGGTCTCTAATTCCAACATTTCTACTCACAATTTCCACTAGATTCTGCTCGGGTGCTTGAAACTTCCTATGCGAACGAACAAACGTGCGTTCTCCGGATCAAGCTCATGGTTATGTTCCTTAATGAAATCGGTCACCTGCCACTTCTTGATAGCCATTCTCTTCACCTTCAGCTCGGCGGGGCAGCCGACCCTGGTAACGAATCGTGGGTTCGCGGTCTTTCCACGCCGGGCGTATGCGCCTTGCCTCGAACAAACATACCATCCAGCAATGATATCATTGTTGGCCTTCGAACGACGACACAATTTCTTCTGATCCCGAATCCCATCCGCTTAGAGTACTCATTATAGAGATGATATGCTTCTACTTCCGACTCAAATATCATACCTACGAAAGGCTCTAAATTGATTCCTTCGGTGCTATTAGGAGTCATTAATGGAGAATGCAGTTCTGCTGTGGAAACTGAATCGCCTTTCTTGGATGCTTCCTCGAATTCTTGTTCCTTGTCATCCTCATCCAAGCTGGTTTCGGCATCCATTTCGGTGTCAACGACTTCCAATCCGATTTCAGATTCCAAATTGGGGGTGCTTTCCATACTAAACTACATGGAGGTGAGTTTTCGAAACTAATCAGAGATTCAGGTGACAAAAATAGGGAGATGGAAGGGGTGAAGCAATCCAAGATAACATTTTTGAGAACTATACCCTGGTCTTGACAAAGTTGGGGTGAAATGGTTGAAGAGAACCGATCACGATTCAAAAAAGAAAATATGTTAACTTTTTCTCTAACTAAAACGAAATGAAATAAGGTATAGCCGATATAATTCCTGAAAAAGAAAGATATACATTTTCTTTTATGTGACAAAAATGGAAAAGCGATAAAAAGAGGAAAAATTAGAGTAATGACATAATCAAAAAATATGTTCAAAAATAATCTTGGATGGATTTTGCAATCACTTGCTTCTTTTTTTTTTTTTATTGGGTTTTTTATTCACAGAAGCTGGAGATGGCAGGAACATTTTTATAAACATTTTTATTGCAATATATACGGAAAACAAAAGAGGGAAGAGAAAAGAGAATGGGATGGGGGTTGCTTACGAGAGAGACGGGCAGGGCGCGATGCAGCGGCCGGCGAAGCGATTAGGGCGTTGAAGAGAGGAGAAGAGGAAAGGGGGAAGAACGAAAGCCGGGTGCTTTGTTGCCTCGCTTTGTTCCACGCACCTCTTGCAATGCCCTATCTTTCGATCATGATGTGGCGTGGGTCCCGCTTGTGGGACAAATTCTCCGACCTTGGCGTTTCGAGTCAATGCAGCACCGCTAGGCGTTGAACTAAGCGGCGCCAACGGGCGAGAGGCAACCGCGAGGCCGGGTTGCAACGGGCCTCAGCTGCTGCGGGTGGCCAAAATTTGGACAGGCGCTGTGGGCCCCATGATTTGCGTACAGAAAACGCTGCGGTTACGTCTTTATTAAACTCCGGTCCTGTCCTCACTCGCGAGGATTTCACCGGGGTTTTTGTGTTTAAAAGAAATTCTCACCTTCACAAGGATTTGGAGGTTCGCAAAAACGAAGATTATTACCTGCACCAGTAATGCAGCCAACCATGACCGTTAATTTTATAATAATGCATCTGCATCAAAATATATATTTAATAAATAGAAAATATAGAATCAATAATGATAATTGATAGTTTGTGCGTGTAGTGCAGACAATAATTTTTTTAAAAATATTATTTATAATAATATAAAAAGAATTATCTTCCTATCAAACTAACATGTATCATAATAACTCCATTCATTTTAATTTTTTATTATTTATATAAATTGAAAAAAATGATCTCACCAACGGCGTCTATGAGAGAAAGAACTAATCATGAGGAGCATTAGGTTGCGAACAGTTCATACATTTCTAAATATTTGAAATTTATATTCGGCACATTGCTTTAGCTGGGAGTTTCAAACTGACCATCACATGCTAGATGGTTGTTATGGGCATCATGAATAAGAAAGAATATTTCAAGATAAGCATCAAACTGTTGAAACAATTGTGCTGAAAGCTAATAATCTAGCTAAGGAATATTATCATTGCTTGAAGTCATCAAGATTTCTTGACATGGTAGCAAGGCATTGGGCTGGTCCAGGTGCTTTTGAGTTGTGATCACTCCTCCTCATCCAACTAACTGGCTTATCCTTACTACTGGAGTGTTGAAGATAAATTTTGATGATTCAATAAAAATTTTATACGAGAATTAATTTTTTTATAAAAGACAATCATGCTAAGGTAATACGAGTGCCAGTCAGAAATGTTATATTTTTTTTCGTACCTTAAAGCAAAGCTACAGGCAATATGGTTATGATTATATAATACAATTTATAATTAATTTTTAATAAAAATAATTATGATAAGATAATACGAGGGTCAGCCAGAAATGTTATCCTATACTTCGTACCTTAAAGCAAAGCTATAGACAATATAGTTACGATTATATAATACAATTTATCGTTATAAAACATGCTCAAACATGATTAAAAGGAGATTGTCATACTGTTATTCGATGAGTGAATGATCAGACCATTGCTCCCCTCTATTTCATAACATCTCCTTCTTAAGGATATAAATAAAATAAAATAAAAATAAATTAAATATAGTAATAAAAATTATATTAAACAAACAATGCAATATGAATGAGTAATAGCAGATCAACTTTAAATATAACAAAATAAAGATTAGATTAATTCATATGAAATAAGATTAAGAAGATAAATAATATGAAATAAATAATTCAACATATAAGATTATAACTCAAAAAAAAAACTTACTTTGCATAGAAATAACGTTTAAAGGATTAGCAATGGCTGAGATTGAATTCATAAAATCTAAAATTTTATATCATCCGGACAAAATTATCGATATTTTTTAGATAATATGGAAGCAAGTACTCAATCAGAAACCGGATAAAAGGGCTAGAAGCCTGGAACTAAATAACTAATCATGCATTTTACCAGCTCGAAAATTGGAAAGGATGAAGACGTTACTGCCGATTTTAGCACCATCAATTGCCGACTTCTTCAAGATCGAGGGCAGTTTCGGCATTCCAGGCAAGTGAAAGGTTATAAAGAAGTCATAATGCCGACTTCGACGTTGCTGACTTCTGCAAGGGCAATTTCGATATTTCGAACAAATGGAGTCTGAGTGCGGCCGGGCCGGCAGTCTTAGGCGCACAGCAGCACGGCTCAAAACCAAGAAAGAAAAATGTCAGCTTCTTCTCTCCTTCTCCGATGTAGGGTTTCCGCTCGTGCCGTCTCTCTCGCCCTTAGACCCTCCAAGAAATCTATCCAATCCGAGGTTTCTCCGCTGGTTCCAAGCTCTAGCTCGCCCGTTTCGTCTCCCGAAAGGCGAATCTCCCTTGTCTTCAGGTGAGATTCTCGCAAGTCTTGTTCCTTGTTTCAGAGATTAGGAAAAATGTTATTTTTCTTTGGGTCTAAAGGAAGAATCTTGAGATGCATAGATTACGAAAGGATTCGAGTTGTTTGGTCTCAATGCTGCCGCTGCACAGCGCGATTGCTTCTGCTCGCCTGAGATCGGTTCTCTCGCCGGTGTCCCACCGCTGGGGATGGGTTCCTCAAGGTAATACTTCCTTCAATTTGTTGACGGTCAATCAATTGGGTCATTTCTATATCCTTGTACGTCAAATGATGACTTTCTGCTCCGAGATGGGATTTTCGGTGTCTAGGATGGTGTATGATAAAATGGCTATGACGTCCTGATGATTTCATTTTGTTATTTCTCGAGAAAAGCTTTGAAATGAGTCTGCTTCTTGACAGAGACACATGTTGATAATTATGGGCTCTTGAGTGGTGAAGGTATTTAGACAGAAACCTTTTATTGAATCTTTAAAATGTCCTGGTAAGGCAGCCAATTGAATAGCTCAAGTTTGACTTAGAATCTGGCTTCCTAAGGGTTTGCTCAACTTTTAATCCAGCCGACCTTAAGCGTGGTTAAGCTTAAATAGTTTTTGAGCTGCAACTGAGCAATTACAGGCACGGTTGTGTTTAACTTTGTCAAAGTTTATTAAGCTTATATAGTGATATATTAATCATTAACAATTAATTCCTTGGAGAATTTGTTGTTCTTTATGAATAACAGCATATGGATCTCAATCATGTGATATGTTCTTAGGAGAATTTGGTTTAATTCTCAACGGTAAGCTGTCATTTTCTTATGGTTAAAATTGAATTGTCACATTCTTGCTGTCCAACATGTCATTCCATTTGGTTGTCCCACCTGTACACAGGATAACCTCCGGATACCATAGTCAGGCATCCAAGCACCGAGACAATATGACTGTAGTGTATAGTGAGTCTTGTTCCTTGATCTAATTCTTTACCAAATACTGCAAAATGAACCTCATGCATATCCAAATGATTATCCCAGGTACTTGTTTCTATCTTATCAATGGACAAAAGAATTCATGCTAGAGTTTGGATGCCCACCCTAAAAAATAATATACTGATAACAATGACTACACAGTTAATGCTAGAGTTTGGATGCTCAACTATATGTAGTATCTGAAGGGTATACCATGCACAATTGGGAGAAACAGTTGGCATGGTATCTCTTCTGTGAACGAATATTCTGCATTTGATCTTCATGGTAGTGTCCTTTTCAGATATACAGATATAATGGTGAGTTTAGTACTGGTGCTTCAAAAAGTTGATGGCTATTGGCTATAGCTGCTACATATAAATATTGACTCAATTACAATTGTTTTATTAAGATAATGGAGAGTTTGTTTAGTGAAAGAAGAAATAGGATGTATTTTCAAGATGATAAACATATTATTTTTAATAAGACAATTTGTACTTATATTAATTTTTCAGTAGTTAGGAAGGAAAGTAGATGTGAAAGAAGGGGTGAAATTTCCAGTTATCATCCAAAGCACGTAGAGACGTTGGATCAATGCATGCATGGCTAAGGTGAGACTCAAGATCTAAGAGGCTTTCCAAAAACCATACATCTTAGGTTTTGGTGTGCTGTTTTCAGTCATCCTAGTGGAAGAACATCCTTTAGGGTCTGTTTGAATGGTTGGGCCCAAAATCACATAGGATTTATGGGTTGGGCAAGTGCAACTAGAAAAAATTTGCCCAGACTAGGCTTATATTCCCAAATATCCAGGAGCCTCTGGAGTCTGGCCTAAATCCTATAGGGAGAAAAAAAGATCTGCCCAACCCATGGCCTTAACAATATCAACCCTTTCTAGATTTATGTTATATGCACTGAACCCATTTAGCACTTAGCTACATGTTGGATGTGAGGTACTTGGGTGAAGAGAAAGAAAAGGTTGGGATGGGGGTGGGTTGGGAGGTTGGGGTGTGCTAAGTTTTTTGATCCAGCAACAGACGTGCGATTTATGGCAATGCCACTTCTCCAATCTGCATCACTGTTTCTCCCTTTTTTTCTTTGCATGCGTGATTATATTAGTCACCGGGGGTGTGGGGTACATTATTCTTTCCATGACAAGTGACATGCACAATATATGGTGATCCCACTACACGAACGTGCAATACCATGAGGCATTCCACATTCATGTTGCTCTTTGATACTCTGTCATTCAAATGAGTTTTTATGTTGATGGGTATGCAGAATTTGTTTATCTTGTTCAGGATGAAGGCTGAAGAAATTTTGAATTGTCCTCAGATATCTCAGTATTTTGGCTGATCTAGAACCATCAACATATCAAAATATCAGCCAGTATGAAACTGGATTAACCATCATACTATCTATTGATTTACATTCATCGATTGGGAAACCCCTCATAAGGTAATAAAAAGGAGAGTGAAAAATCTTTGCCGAGATATAGATATCATATGTTACTGATATCTTAGAATATGTCAGCTTTATGGTGGCTGGGATCGTAAGGACTATAGACAAGCACACATGAATGAGAGAGAGAGAGAGAGAGAGAGAGATTTCAAAAGCTTCTGAATTTTACACAATGTCTTGGCCAAAAGCTTGGCATGTTTGGATATATTGTAATAGGCCAAAGCAATCACTATATCTGGATTTTCTCTCTAAATACAAGCATATATGGTATTAGACAGTTTATAGCTGCTCAGAGATAAATTTCAAATGATTGCTTCTGCTTACCACAAATTGCTTTTGCTGACTGTTCATCCATTCTGCAGGCATTTCGATGCCTTTATGACAACACTATTTTGGTGGTTTCTTGGCTTTCTGGGGACTCGTTGAACAAAATACGGACCTGGACATGTTGTTTCTCCATTTATTTTGTTCTGAGATTGACAACTGAAAACTGATTAGGCTTTCTGGGTAACTTACAGAAGCATTTTGTTTTCGGATAGCTTGAATCCAATCCCTGGGCCTTGCTCCTCTTTGACAGTTTCTTTTCAGAGTCAAATGGACACTGATGTATTCTTGCACCCAGAAGATGGGAGAAATTTTAAGGTTCCATGCAAATTTGATTATGAAATATCGTAGACCTGTTTGCTTTATAACAAGCAGAGGCACATCTAGGTGAGATAATGAACATGCAGAAATATGTGATCCCTAGTGCGTATATCATCTGCTGTATGTGGGGATAAGAATGGCTTCAAGTCACAGCCAATGCTTGAACTTGTTTGTATGCATATGCAAGATTGCCATGTTTTCCAGGAACATGTTTATATTCTCTACGAGCAACAAATGTCCAAGGGAACCATGAATCTTGATTTTGATGAAATCACTAATGATGAGTCCTGTCGTATCTCTCCTCTTACACATTGGTTAGAGGCATGTGAAAGAAAGGAAATGATGTCAAACAGCAAGGGGATGCATTTATTGGAGTCATGACCCCTTCTTTTGGGTGGTAATCACGTCCCTTCTTGGAGATCTCGCTTTGGTGTTTCTTGAACATATTGGTTTCTTTATCTTTGGCTTTCAGCCTGGCCTCAGTTTGCCCATCTTGATTTGGTTTGAGCTTGGTTACTCCACTACTGTAATTTGATGTCAACATGAATGATGGGTAGCCATCGCTCAAAAAATATAAACAGCTAGCAATCATTTATGAAAAATGATATATGTTTTTTCACTTTAGAATAGAAAATATCTCTCTCCGATCTTTGCTGGCACTTTTGAGGCAATGTTTGAAAGAGGGAAGCCAACCAATGGTCAACCAGGAGATGTCGATGCATCGAACAAAAGATTGGAGGGCCCGACTTGTGGAGGGAATGATTTCCTTTTGGCAAACGGAAAGAATAAAAATGGTTCAGGGGCCCGAAATCTGGACATTAGAGTAGCAGTCTCTGTAAAACTCTGTAGTTACAATCACCTGTTTCCATTAGGGTTTTTTAGAAAAAATTCAAGCGGTCGCTTAGGACCAATACCGTATGGAGATTTAATAGGGGCAAACAAATAGCTTATTGTGCGATTAAAGCCACCCAGACTTGCAAATAGCAAAACAATCTGTATGCATAGGATAGATAGATGTATATAGATATACATGTATGGGTGGGTGTACGGATGCATGTATGTGTACAGGCATATGCATGCATGTACGGATGTGTATGTATATAGGGATGTATGCATATATGCAAGCATTGATGAATCTACAGATGTGTTTAAGGATGTATGTATATACGTACGTATATATGTAAATATGTGTGTATCTATTCTATGGAATTTCAAACCTTAGTTTATGCAACAATGTACATAAGATTGGTTTTGACTAAATAGGGCTGAAATTTAACTAAATAAGGCTGAAATTGGATCGGATGCAGGTCGGATACCAGCATATCCATATCCATATTTGTTTTGTTTGATGAATACAAATATGGATACGGATATTATTCGGATATAAAAATATATATTCATATTTATTCTAAATGGATACGGATATAATTTGAATATTGAAAGTATAGATATAATTACGGATATAACTTAGATAATTAAATTTTCTGATTATAGAATCAAAAATATTACTATATAGATAATAAATCAAGCTAATAACATGTTTATATAGTAGAATAATTTTTTTAAAAATGAATAAATGCTACATAAAATGTTATAGAATTACATGCATATTCGGATACGGATCGGATAGTTGTCTATCCATATTCATATCTATTTTTTTTACGGATATGAATACGAATACGGATATTAATCAGATCTTCAAATTTCTATTTATATCCGAATTGATTCGGATATGGCAACGAATCCGATTGGATAACATCTATACCACTTTCACTTCTATAATTAGATGATTGAGAGTTTAGCATCAATAATCTAAATTTTTGGCCATGGTTTATTATCTCTAAAATGCTTACCATCCATATGGCTCGGAGTCCTCTAGCATACACATCACTTAAAACATCTAGCGGTCAAAAATAGATGGTTTAACCATCAAGAAGAATCCATGTTTATGACCACTAGATGCAAGTGGTCAGAAATGGATGGTTTAACTGACACGAAGAAACCATATTGACCGCTAGGTGCAGGTGGCTTGGATTATCGATGCTGGGTCTTCTTTGTCCAGTTTGAACTGCCTTGGGCAATTGCGTGAGCGCCCATGTATTACCTATTTACCTCTAATCTTGAAATTGTATTGAATAGTTCTCTAGTGTTGCGGCCAATCTCTTCGTCGCTTGATCGTCGGAGATGCACATCTGCAAGAAAAGTTCTCACTGATTGGAGATGTCTCCGACGGAGACTCTCCGACGCTCAAGTCAGAGAGGAGACTAGACAACAGTAAAAAAAATCAAGGGCTCAGCGAGAGAGAACTTACCAAAACTATTGCCTTACTCCGTTTTATAGTAGAATGCGGTATGATCCACCATTAATGGTGTAGACAATTGGAGAGTTGTCAAATCGTCAGGGGCTATCAAATCGTCGTGGGTTGTCAGGTCATTAGAATTAATCTATGTTCTTGGCAGGACAATTTTCCATGACGGTCGTACAGCATGTCCTTGACAGGACAATAGCCCATGGTGCTTGTACGGCGTTTGGACGGACTGGCCGACTATATGTCGGTATTTGGTTGTCGGAACGTCGGGTGATAACTCAGAACACCGTCGACTGATCTGGTGCCTTATGGGAGTCGGATGTCGGCTGCCACCCCGATAGTGAGTCGATAATATGGATTCGGCTGTTCGATCGATTGGAGACAGTATTGGTCTGTTTGGCCGGCATATCTTTGGTCGGATATTGTCGGCAGTCATTGTCGGAGTCGTTCGTCCGTCCGGTGGGTAGAGTCGGACGTTGGTCGGACTGTTCCGAGGATAAGTCGGCGTATAGGGGTCAGCCGGTATATCCCAACAGTTGCCCCCCCACTCCTGAGTCTGATGTCGTGTTGGCCCGCGTCACCACGTGGGCGGCGGCCTCGGACGAAAGGAGTGGTTTTCCATCACGTCACGTCCCGACTCTGCCGACCGTACCAACGGACGATCCGGTGTCAGACGTCTCATTGGGAACGCAAACCACCGTCGGTTAATTAATTCTGAGACGCGATTTTTCACCACGTGTCAGGGGGCTATTGGGCCGGAGCCGTTCGCGCGGATGGAGGCGACGTGGGTCGATCTGGGGCAGGTGCGTTGAATCGTCGGACCGAGGAAGGGCCCAGGTACTGCCACGTGTCAACATCCGAAAAACTCTCGTTCGACGTGCTTTCATCTCGACCGTCGAAGGGCCTTATATATATACGGCCACTTGTATCCAAAGCTTCACTTTTTACTGTCCTGTTTCTGGCGTTGAGGCTCTGTCGAGTTGTCCCCCAGTCTCAGGTAGTTGTTCCCGTCCTCCTTCTTTGAAAGCTCTTCTCGAAGCTTTTCATTCTTATCCCTTTGCATCTTCGCTCCTTTTGCATTTTCCTTTTTATTCTCTTTTCTTGGGGCTAGCGTTATGGCTAGAACCTCTCCTCGAGGAAGTCAGTCGGAGAATCCGACCGATGATTCTCGGTCGACCCCGAAGGTGGAGGCTTCTTCACTTTCGGGACCGAACGTCGAACGGCTTAGGGAACAATATGGTATCCCGGAGCAGTTTTGATTTTTCGCCCTTGGGGCTGAGGGTCGGGTTAACAACCCGCTTCCGGGCCAGGTGGCCTTTTATGTTGAGGACCTTCGGGCTGGTCTTCGCTTTCCGATTTCAGAGTTCGTCCGGAATGTCTTGGATTATTACGGACTTTGTCCGGCGCAACTGGCGTCGAACTCAGTCCGATTAATAATCAGCTTCGCTTTGTTATGTCGGCATTTGCCGACCTTTCCCCGCATCTCTCTCTTTCGGGCGTTCTTCATCCTCCGACCCCACCCAAAAGCCCGAGGGTAGTGGTTCTTCAATCCCCGGAAGGGTCTTTCATTCATTACCGATCTTCCATCGTCGATCCACAGGTGGAAGAACCAATTTTCTTCGCTTCCTCTTCACTACCCTGGGGGTTTCCTTCTCGCTGGGGCGACCCTCGAACTCAGCCGAACGAAATAGTCGAGTGGAGGCAGGAGATCGAGAGGACTTTCATCGACTGAAGGATATGTCGGTGCCGAAGCAGAGAGAGCTCGTCACCGAACAAGCTCTCTATGACGCCGGCCTAAGTTCGGTTCCCGCTTAGGTACAGTTCGGTTTGTCGGTCGTCTTTTGACTTTTTCATCCGTCTTCGGACTTGTGCTAATCTTTCATTGAAATTGCAGGCATGCCGTCGAGAGTAAGACTAACAGATGCTGACATTCGGCAGCACGTGGCGAGGAAGAGACCGGCGCCTGGGGCCGGACCTTCGCGGCCACTCAAGAGGCCCCAGACATCATCCCCGACTGTCGTTGCGATGGCGGCTGCGCAGCCTGAACCAGTCATCGCCTTATCAGCGCCGGCGGTGCCATCCGAGGCGTCGTCCGAGGAAGGGGCGGCGGAGGGGGTAGCCGAAGGAATATCGGTGGCCTCGCCTGTGGAAGAGGTTCGGGTCGAAGCATGAAAGCCCGAATGACCTACGGCGGCTCCCGTCGCGCCCTCGGGAGGAACTCAGTCGAGTTCAAGCTTTTCATCCTTCTCCGATCTCCGGGCTTGGGCGACTGATCGGGGAAGGCTCCGATGGCACCGACGGACGACATGAGGTCGGCGGACTGCGTCGCGTCGTCCGACGTTCGGGTTCTCGAGGGAGCATCGGCCCTGGCCAACCATAATTTGGCTAGGAGGTTGTGTCAGGCAACCATTCTCCCGGTCGATTGGGAGCTCTTGAAGAGTCGGCAGGTGATCGAGATGCTCTCTTCATTCTACCCAACCATGATCGGAGTGAGTTCTTCTTTTCTTTCCTCTCCATTATTATTTTCATCATTTTATTATTATTATTATTATTTTTTGATGATCGGCCTTCTACTTGCAGCTGATCTACAGTATGTCCGAGTTGGAGGTCGGGTACCGGAGGTTTGGCGACATCCGGGCGGCCTGAAAGGATAGGGCGAAAATTGCCGAAGCCAAGAAGGCGATGCTGGTGGAACAGTCGAAGCTGTCGGCCGACCGCGAGGTCAGGCTCGAGGAGGAGATTTTCCGACTCACCGACGGCCTGGCTGCCTCGGAGGTCAAGCTTCAGTTGGCCCGCGAGCAGGCCAAGCGCAAGACCTGTACCGCTCATCGGCTGCGACGTGAGCGGGACGGTTGCATTGGTGAGTTCGAGGTCGAGCGCGAGCAACTTCGGGTTAGCCTGAAAATCAGGCTAAGGCCGAGGAGAATCTGTCCACCGCCCAAGCCGACGCCAACATAGCGAAGGCAGAGGCGGAGTCGGCTAAAGAGGCGTTGAGCCGGGCGGTGGAGGACTTCCGCGGCTCGGGCGAGTACCGGGAGGAGCTTCTCGAGAGTGGCTTCACCTCCTACCGAGTGGGGTACAAGGACGTCCGGGATGCAATTCAGAGGCTATACCCGGAACTCGACCTGAGCAGCGTCATCCCTCCGGGGTCGGAGGATCAAGCCGCAGAGGAGGAGGCCGACCCAATACCGGAGGATCAGACGGCTGCGGAGGAGGCCGTCCCTGGGCCAGTGGAACGA
The DNA here is from genome assembly GCA_000441515.1 of Elaeis oleifera. NCBI lineage: Eukaryota > Viridiplantae > Streptophyta > Magnoliopsida > Arecales > Arecaceae > Elaeis > Elaeis oleifera. Next base: position 98,224 of record KE505053.1, on the reverse strand, counting down.
GCTACCGAAGGTGAGGTGGCTCCAACCTCCGATCGCACTCCGACCCGAGCGGGTGCTTTCGAACCCTTCCGATCCAGGAAGTCGATTCCGACTAGTAGTCGGAGTATCTGCTCCGTTGTCTTTATTTGTTTTGTTTCGCCTTTGATACTTGTAATCGGGCTTCGGTCCAATTTTGTAAGTCCAACTTCAACTAAATGAAATCGAAGATTTTTCAAACTTTTCTCCTGCATGCGGTTCAAAATGTATGTCTCGCCGAAATATCTCCGAGTGTATAAATCGTAGATTCGACATACCTCGTTAGGACGTTCGGTAGGATCCAGCGTAGTTAATCAAGATAGTCAGTAGCGTGCGCCATGTTAAGGGCAGAGCAAGCCCCGATCGCAGACCGGCATCCTGACTGTCATACAGGTTGCGTAGGATCCGATAGTCGAGAGTCGTTCGACGCAGTTAGCTTGGGCACCGACTGTAGATCGAGCGTCCGTCGTCCAGACCTTGGTCGGGCGTGCACGTCGAGTCGGATGTTGATCAATCTCCGAACGTAGCTTGTTGACACGATCATTCCATAGAATCTGATAGTCGAATAATGTCCGACGTATTTGGTTAGGATAACGATGACAAGTTGAATATCCATTGCTCGGTCCTTGGTCGGGCATATACGTCGTGATGTATGATAAACGGTGGCAAGCCGAATATCCTTCGATCGGTCGTGACCAAGTCGGTATGTCGCGAGTGCGACCTCGGTCATTTTGGCATTTTGTCATTCTTAGCCGAAGCCAAATCGATAAGTTAGCTAGTCACGTTGATCGAGAGTCGACTGTGGAAGGAACGCGGCTTCAACTTAGAGAGGTTTCATTGCCAGCACTGGCCTTCCGTTAGCGTAGACAGAATAGTTTTCGTAAGAGTTCGATGTGTCATCGACGATCGGACCGTAGGTTCCCAACGAACGTTAGGCCCAAGTCGGGGCGTCGGGGCTCGTACTTCTGGCGAGGGCCGACCCACGGTGGAGAGTCGAACTTTGTTGACTCTGGGGTTTTGAAATTGAGTTGTATTCCGAACAAGGGGATACAGAATTCACTGATGGTACAATTTCAGATTGTCGGCATTCCAAGTTCGGGGAATGGCTGTCCCTTCCAGGGTCTCAAGTCGGTAGGTGCCCGACCTGCAGGTGTCCGCTACCTTGTAGGGTCCTTCCTAGTTCGGGGACAGTTTTTCTTGGTACAGAGGCTTCGAGACTTCTGCCTTTCTTAAAACCAGGTCTCAAGGTCTGAAAATTTTGGCTTAATTGTAGCATTGTAGTATCGGGCCACTCTTTGTCGGTAGGAAGCCATGCGGAGTTGAGCCTCGCGTCGGAGCTCAGGTAGGAGGTCCAAGTCAGCTCTCCGACACTCGGAGTTGCCTGGTTCACAGTACTGCTCAACTCTAGTCGATGGTAGTCTCGATCTCAAGTGGGATCATTGCCTCCGTCCCATAGGCCAAATTGAAAGGAGATTCTCCGGTCGGAACATGGGGTGTCGTTTGGTACGCCCACAGGATCGAGTGCAATTCTTCGACCCAGAGGCCTCTGGCTTCGTTCAGTCGAGTCTTCAATTCATACAGAATGATCTGGTTGGTTACTTCGACTTCTCCGTTGGACTATGGATGCCCGACCGAGGTCAGCTTGTGTGTGATATGAAATCTTGCACAGAACTCTCTGAAGTCTTGGTCGTCGAACTGTCGTCCATTGTCGATGATGATAGTATGTGGCAGTCTGAATCTGAAGATGATGGACTTCTGGATAAAGTCTTCCATTTTATGCTCGGTGATTTGCATCAGGGGTTCGGCCTCCATCCACTTGGTGAAGTAGTCGATTGCGACGACTATGAACTTTCTTTGGCCAGACGTCGGAGGGAAAGGGCCGAGTATGTCGATTTTTCATTGGGCGAAGGGCCACGGGGCGACAATGGAAGTCAGCTAGTTGGCGGGCCGGTGTTGTACGTTGGCGTACTTTTGACATGGTTCACACCTCCGAACCAAATCAGCCGCATCTTTCTTTATGGTGGGCCAGTAGTAACCTTACCGTAGGACTTTGTAGGCCAGGGATTTACCCCCCAGGTGACTTCCGCAGATCCCTTCATGCACCTCTCTGAGTGCGTAGTCCGCGTCCGTCGGTCCCAGGTACTTTAGTAAGGAAAGGGAGAATGACCTTTTGTAGAATTGTCCATCCATCATTACATATTGGGAGGCCGTCCACCGGAGTCGCTTGGCTTCCGCGGGATCTTCGGGGCTGGTTCCGTCGGTCAGATACTGAACGATCGGATCCATCCAGCTTGGCTCGGTTGTCAGTTGTAGCGCCTCCTCAGCCTTGTCGACGCTCGGTTGCTCGAGACTCTCTACGAGTGTCCGGCTCAAAGCGCCATAGGTGGATGTCGCAAGCCTGGAGAGTGCGTCGGCCCGAGCATTCTCCATCCTGAGAATATGGGAGATCTCGAAATTCTTGAGATGCGCCACGAGATCTCTCACTTTTTGAAAATATTTTGCCATGGTCGGATCTCGCATTTCGAATTCACCTCTGACTTGTCCTACAATCAGCTGGGAGTTGGAGAAAACTCTGAGGCTGTCGATCCCGAGCTCCTTCACCATTCTCAAGCCAGCGAAAAGCGCTTCATACTCGGCTTGATTATTAGAGGCTTTGAAGTTGAATCGGAGGGCGTACTCGGTAACTACTCCCTCCGAGTTGGTAAGCAGGAACCCGGCCCCGCTCCCTTGAGCATTGGAAGCTCCGTCTATGTGTAATACCCAGGTTGACTCGGAGTTATATTCAGAGGTCGCAGCTTCTTTGGAGCTCCCGTTTTTCGATATTTGGTCGGTTGTTGGGCATTCCGCAATAAAGTCGGCCAGAACTTGGACTTTCAAAGCAGGTCGCGGTCGGTACTGGATGTCGAACTCGCTCAGCTTCACCGTCCATTTCGCTAGTCGTCCTGATGTGTTGGG
>KE505053.1:59212-95234 GCA_000441515.1 Elaeis oleifera | reverse complement strand
CGATGCAGGATCGCCCTCAGGGGTTGGTCGGTGAGGACCACGATGGCGTGCGCTTGAAAATACGGACGGAGTTATTGCGCTGATATGACCAAGACAAATATCATTTTCTCTGCTCTTGAGTACCGAGTTTCGGCTTCGTGGAGCACTTTGCTGGTATAATATATGGGTTGGTGAATTCGGCTCTCGTTCTCCCGGACGAGTATCGAACTGACCGCCTCTGGGCGGTAGCCATGTAAAGATACAATATTTCTCCGACCCCTGGCTTTACAAGCAAGGGTGGAGAAGTCAGATAGTTCTTCAAATCTTCGAAGGCCTGCCGGCACTCATTCGGCCAAGAGAAGTTCTTTGTCTGCCTCAGGATTTTGAAGAACGGGGGGCATCTTTCAGCCGATTGAAAATGAATCGGCTGAGTGCGATGATCCTCCGATTGAGCTGTTGTACTTTCTTTTGTTGTTCGGGTGCTGCATGTCGATAATCGTCTTTATCTTCTCGGGGTTGGCCTTAATTCCGCGTTGAGAAACGAGAAACCCGAGGAACTTCTCCGAAGTCACCCCGAAGGCGCACTTGGTCGGATTTAGCTTCATCCGATGTTGCCGGAGTGTGCGAAAAGTTTCTTCCAGATCTCGGACGTGATCTGAAGCCTGTGCGCTCTTCACCAGCATGTCGTCCATGTACACCTCCATGTTGCGTCCGATTTGAGCTTTGAAGACCTTATTGACGAGTCGCTGGTAGGTGGCTCCGGCATTCTTCAGACCGAAGGGCATCACTCTGTAACAGTAAAGGCCCTTGGCGGTCACGAAGGCCGTATGCTCTTCATCCTCGGACGCCATCCGGATCTGGTTATATCCGACGAAGGCATCCATGAAGCTGAGCAGTCGATGATCGGACGTCGCATCCACCAGTTGGTCGATCTTCGACAGTGAGAACCCGTTTCTCGGGGCGAGACCCGTTTCTTGGTCGAGGGCCTGCTGGGTTCAGCAGGAACCCGACTTTTCTTCCGCTTCTCCTTCTGGCCCTTGCTCTCGGTCAAGCGCCAGTCGGAAGCTCCTTCGTCCGTGCGCATGTATTTGTACGTGCGCTCCAGCAATTCGGCATATGTCCGGGGGAGGATCTTGTCCAAGGAATATGTGAATCGGGACCCTCTTAGCCCCTTCTTCATGACTGAAATAGCCATGTCTTCGTTGAGGTCCCGAACCTCAAGTGTGGCCGCGTTGAATCAGACCACAAAGTGTCGGAGTGTCTCATTTTCTTCCTGCTTGAGGGAGAAAAGACTGTCTGAGGTTCATGACGGTTTCTGGCTGGTGTTGAAATGGGCCACGAAGAATGCTCGAGCTGTCCGAAGGAGTGGATACCTCCTGAGCGGAGGTCGGAGTACCAGGCACTGGCAGCTTTACAAAGTGTGGCGGGGAAGCTAATGCAGAGGAGGGCATCGGTTGCCCTTTGGATTGTCATGAGAACCTTGTAGCTCTCCAGATGGTCAACTGGGTCGGTGGAGCCGTCGTAAGGCTCCACATGAGGCATCTTGAACCGACTAGAGATCGGTTCGTCGAGGATAAATCGGGAGAGAGGTTGGGTGGTCCGGAAGTCGACGTCGTTTGAAGACTTCTGACCATCCGCCTGGAGCTGGGCAAGCCGACGGTCGATTTCTTCGAACTTACGTTCGTAGTCGTCCAACCGTCGGTGTTGAGAAACCCCAGGGGTCGAACCTCCCGACGAATTTGAGAGGGAGGCGGACGGTGTCTGCGGTCGCTTCTCCTTTCTCGCTCGCTCCAGCTGGAAAGGAGAGGGACGCCGAGACCGATGGGTGTCGCGCCATGGCTGCCTCCCCCCTTCTCGGTGGGAGTGCTGAGACGACTGCTCTTGAGGAGACGGAAGTTGCCGCAGACATCGGCGGCTGCTTTTGGACGGCATCGGGTGCGCCGCCGGTCGTTCCGCCGGCGGTTGCGGCAACTGGATCGGTTGTTATTGGAGATTTTTGACCGCGTCCGTCAGAACAGTCATTTGCCGCACGATCGCCGCAATCTGTCTCCGTGGTCACCACAGGATGCGGAGAGCTGGGTTCCGCCATGGAGGGTAAAAGAGGGGTCTCTTTCTGATGGGAAGAGTGCCTCGCCGATTCGATAGCTCTCGATCGCTGAGCCCTGATTTTGTCATCTTGAAAAGTTTTCAAGCTCTATGGAGCTCGCTGTCTTACCGCCGCCGCGACCGACAGCCACCCTTCCTGGCGTGCCAAACCTGTTGCGGCCAATCCCCTCGTCGCTTGATCGTTGAAGACGCGCACCTGCAAGGAAAGTCTTCACTGACCGGAGATGTCTCCGACGGGGACCCTCCGACGCTCAAGTCAGAGAAGAGACCAGGCAACAGTGGAAAAAAATCAAGGGCTCAGCGAGAGAGAGAGCTTACCAAAACTGTTGCCTTACTCCGTTTTATAGTAGAATGCGGTATGGTCCCGTCATTAATGGTGTAGACAACTGGAGAGTTGTCAAATCGTCAGGGGATATCAAATCGTCGTGGATTGTCAGGTCATTAGAATTAACCCATGTCCTTGGCAGGACAACGCTCCATGGCGGTCGTACAGCATGTCCTTGGCAGGACAACAGCCCATGGCGCTTGTACGGCATTTGGACGGACTGGCCGACTATATGTCGGTATTTGGTTGCCGGAACGTCGGGTGATGACTCAGAAACACCGTCGGCTGATCTGGTGTCTTATGGGAGTCGGATGTCGGCTGCCACCCCGACAGTGAGTCGGTGATATGAGTTCGGCTGTTCGACCGGTTGGAGACAGTATTGGTCTGTTTGACCGACATATCTTTGGCCGAATATTATCGGCAGTCATTGTCGGAATCGTCCGTCTGTCCGATGGGTAGAATCAGACGTCAGTCGGACCGTTTCGAAGATAAATCGGCGTATAGGGATCAGCCTATATATCCCAACATCTAGCATGTGGAATTTCTTTCTCAACAAGCTCCCCATATAAGTTGTTCACCTCTGGACCATGGAGACATGACAAACTATTAGTCTTACCATTTCCATTATAAATCAGACGCTACTTGAACAGCCTTTGATTGTGCAATTTGTCATGAAGTATAATGCCAAAAGAGACACATTACAATGAGAAACAACATGAAAGAATTCATAACTAACAGAAATTCAGCATCTCTGAACTGTCAAATTAACCTAAGCATGGATCTTTCCAATTACCTCCAATCAATGTTTTCTTTCTCCAGAAGTACACAATTAAACACAACAGAATAAACATACAAAGCAAGCAAAAAATATATTTCCAAAAAGGTATGATAAAAATAACAATCCAAAGAATAATAATAATAATAGGATGTGCTCGCTGATTTTACAAGCTCCTAATTTATTTCCATTGAGTTTATTTTGCTTCGACTTGGCCAAGCTGACAAGATCGCCAAATAACTTATCTTCAGGCTTTGATGGTCTGTGGGACTGCTGACTGTTAAATGTTGATGTAGATATTGGATAAGAGGAGTTTGTATTCATGTAACTATTGTTGTCTTGCAGGGAAAGCCCATACATTCTCTGAGAAATCTCATTTGGACCAACATAAGGGTACAGAGGTCTCTGATCATAGTACTGAGCTACTGGCTGTTGACCATATCCATAATCTATCCACTGAACACCCTGCATGAGTTGTTGCTGCATGCCTGCAAACTGCCCACCCTGAATAGGTTGGGAATATAAACCTCCCAGCTGGTTGCTCTGCATTGGTGGGGTTGGCATACCAATCCGCTGGTTGTTCTGAATTAGTCCAGGATGCATTCCTCCAAGGTGGCTGCTTTGGATTGGCTGGGGATGTATACCTCCCTCAAGTTGGCCACTCTGCATTTGTTGAGGCTCAATTGGTTGGTTATTATGAACAGTCTGAGCTTCCCATGGCGGCAGAGGAAGAGCTCCACCTTGATCATTTGTATCTGCTTGAGATAAGAAAGAGTCAAATGATCCTATGCCCTGCTATGACCAATGAAAATTTGACATAGATTGTATGATTTAAGAGGTTGGGCTGGGGTGGGGGGTGGGGGGGGGGGGGGGCGCACTGTTGGAAACTGAAAGTAAAAAAAACCATCTCAATCAATATCAATTAATTTAGTATTTCCATGCCATGATTTAGTAATATTAACCTTCCGTTAGCACACTTAGCAAATGTGGAAAAAGAAATAATCATGGACAATTACATCAGGATTTGACATATCAAAGAAGAGAGATTTCAGATATGCCCCTGATGATAGAATGTTTTGTCACTTAACTGTATTTAAAAGCAGTAATATAGTCCAGGGTAGGGTAGAAGACTTACTGTATGTTGCCTGCTGCTGGGAACTCAAGCCATGAGAACTCTGACTATTCCATGCAAGATTTGCTTGATTCAATTGGGTTCCTTGGATATAAGCTGCCTGTTCATATTGAGCTACCCCAGAGTTTGGGACATTTCCATTGGAATAATATGTAGACTGCTGGGGTTCTAGTTGAAGCTGAGCCACAGCAGGATATGTCTGTGATGCTGGATACGCTGTATTAGAATCAAAAGCATTGGTAGGTTTGTTGCTGTTATTGCTGTTTTGAGAAAATATGTCGGAAAGAGCCAAAATGTTGTGCTCAGTTCCAGAGCTGGCAGAACCATCAACTAGGTCAGTAACAGGTACAAGTGCAAGTGAATTCTCAGATGTAGGTTTACTGAAATCCTCGCCACTAAGAAGGTCCATGTTAGGATCAATTATTTCTAATGAGCTTGCTGCACCATTAGATGCTGGAGGTGCAGGTAGCAGTAATTGCTGAAGAGGAGACTGCTCACTTGTGCTTGTATTCATATTGGACCTACAGAACACATACATTATGCCTTCAGGCAAATATGAGAAATTGGAAATGAACAAAATCAAAGCCCTCCACCTGATCAAACAAGGCCAAAGTTGGACCATGAAGTTAAAGGCAAAGTAGTACAAAAAAAAAACAACAGGAAGGTCATTCAAACAACATATTAAGTAGAGCCTGCCTTTTGGTGCATTGAAGTTTTATCAGATTGAAAATAAATGACCACTACACATTAAAAGCAATTTTATATGTAACTTCAGGTTAACTGTTAGAGTAAGCGATAAATAATATTGTTTTTGAAAGAATATTGACTACCTTTGATTCGTATGTGCACTGCTATCTGCATTTGTTACAGAAGACTCATCAACATCTACAAGTGCTTGAAGAGTCTTTGGCTTCTCTGCATGAACAGCAGTTCCTGAAAGAATGGCATCATGCCTGGCTAGAATTCGCTGCAACTCATCATTTAGTGCAAGTCCTTCGCGAAGCAGTTCCTCATCCCTATAAATGTTTAGAAAGCAACAGCAAACAGCCATTTAGCAAACTTTAACAGACCAAAATCTCATTCAGACTTCCAATTAGGTTAATATTGCGCAAAAATGATTTCTTCCTATATCACAGCAGGTCAAAGCATAATATATTGAATTTGTTTGGTTTTATGTTAAGAAAAAATAAACGAAAAAGAGGTGTTCAAATTAAAACTATGGTTCTATATACACTGATTTTGAGGCAGCTTTCTCAAAATGCCAGCGGATAGAACAGCCCTTAAAAATTCAAAGAGAGAGAATGCAACAGAGTTACATAGAAACAGAAAGGCTAGCCAAAGAAAGAAAAGATACATGAAAAGAGAAAACGAAATGAAAAGGACAAAAGTTTTTTTTTTTATCTAGAAGCATGAAGTGCTTATTTCAACAAAGCATAGGAAAATGGAAGGTTTCCTTTCAGAGGGATATAATATTAAATTAAATCAGATTCTTGACAAAATAAAACAGAAAAAAAATTCAAATGTAATTTACAAACTGCTGTGTTTTAAGGATTACATGCTGACAAGTAAATAACTCTTAAGAGGTCTTACGAAGTCTTGTTCACAAGGTGTACCGCTTTCTGTTTGTATGAATGGCACTGATCAACAAGGTCCACAAGCACCTCCTGTGTGAGTTCCTGAATATTAGCAGTATCATGGCTCAGTGCTTGCAAAGTTAAACTGTATACTAGAAATCTAGAAATCGAGTTGGCCTGATTAGTACCATATGCTACCAGTTGGGATACTAGAATTGAAATAATAATTGCTAGTTTCCTTCATAGACAGTCCATACTTCCACATGTATATGCATATTGTTCATTAAATGTGGGACAGCTTTAGTGTTCCTAGGCAATCTAGTGTTCCTAGGCAATCTATTCCACAAAATATCATGGATTGTCTAAGTGACAATCAATGTCATTAACTTTCATGTCTCAAAACACAAGTAAACCAAATTTCAAGTGGTTTGATAGCTTCTCGATAAAAAAATAACTAAGCCTTTTTTATGTTATGGAAAAATTATCCATTTAGTGATCACTTGATGCATGGATAACAAGTTTCCATACCACAAAATTTGTTTAGAAATGCTATGAATGTCACAAATCATGAGGAGCAATGTGGATCATCAACTCATGTTCTACAATGTATAGAAAATACAGGGCACGACCAAGTTAGCTATGCCCTGAGAACAGTAAACCAATTCCAGTGTTTAGGATACACAGACTGTAATACACATACAAATGCTCATATTCATCCATTTAGACACATATAGATCATCTGTGTTTCATTTCACAATGGAAAAGGAACATCTACATAAATACAAATATATGGATGTATGTATGTGTGTGTGTGTGTGTGTGTGAAGGTTAAACATCGAACCTATGCCTCATAAGTTCTCCCTTATATCATTTGAAAAGGCAAGGTTGAGGATGAGTGGCACGTTTGAGCTTAATGACTGCATGGGCTTTTTTTGTAAGAATTTCATTACTTTCATTGCAAATACTATGTTGTTGAAAAATCCTGAATAAGGGATATCAAGTAGTGATAAACTTTAGTTCAATACTCTAAGATTTGTGCAAAGGTGAGTAAATGATGCATTGACAATTCCTAAGTTTGGCATTTTAGTCCACAGAAAAGGTCATACAAGAATAAACTAAAACCTTATCCGTGTGCTTTTCCATTAAAAGCATAGTATGAGAGACAACCACTGCCATGCATGAGCTTCTATGTCACCCTCTATATAGACTCAACCATATGCCTCAAGGCATATTTGGAACATGTTGCGTCCAGGTCTGAGGTGAGGCAAAACCTTGAAAAAGGGTCTTTCCAGCAACATATGTAGCATGCACAGCCTAGTAATGGGTATAAGGGAGGGCCTTGGTGCGATGGTAAGGTTGCTCCAGTGTGACATTGGTGTCACAAGTTTGAAACACTGAAACGTCCTCTCCATGCACAAAGGTAAGGCTGCATACATTTGGCCCTTCCCAGACCTAAGAGTGGTGGGAGCATCGTGCACTAGGACACCCTTTCTTTAGCCTAGTAATGGGCATGTGTGCATGGACGGGAGGATGAATATGGTTTCATACAGTTCAAAATTAGTTTCTATATAAAAATCAATAAACGAACTCGCAATTCAAGTTGGAGCAGTTCTTTTTGTCTTCTGTGAACTAAGAGGGAAGTATTCACTCAAAAAGGGGATATTTTCAAGGAGATTGTTCGATATAGTTAGATTTCCTGATGAAGTTTGCCTTATATGTGTAAATGTGTGTTAACATACATATGTATAAATATAAGTATGCCTGCACGCATGCATGTCTATCTGTCTGTGCATGTATATAAAGCCATCTATCTTACTTTTATCAGATTCACTCTTTATAAATTACAACACTAGGGATATTGGGTGAGGCCAAGTCTAAAAGTTCATTTGGTTCTGTGTTGGGCACTTAAACCACACACTCTATGGCTTTAAGTCAGCTTGAATTCAGTCTGAAAGTTATGCGCAAGATCCTGTAGTTGAAACTCGCTGAGTACAAATCAATTTTCCAAAAGTTTTCGGTAAGTGACTCGGTTTGAGAATCAGGCCTAGGTCTGGATCTCAAATAATTATATGTTCTATTTTCCAGCTTAAGATAAATAAAAAATGGCCAATAGCAGATTTAAGACAATAACCAGTTGAACATGTGATGCATGTGGGTCAGATGGACTTGAGTCTTTCCCAAACACAACCTAATCTGAACCTCAACAATACATGAATTCAAATACATTACTCAGGCAGGGGTCCAAACCAAGACCTGAACTCTCATCGAGCCAAGATAAACCAAGAAGAGCTGGACCAGAACCTATCAATCCCAATAAATATTGGTCCAAAATTGAGATCTACCCAATACAATCAGAGCTGAGCCCAACCCAACCTCAAACGGGAGCCAGCCTTGCCTAGCAAACCAAGTAAATTACAAGTTATGTGAGCCTACCATACAAAATTTGCATTTAATTGATTGGAGTTCATAAAACTAAGGGAACCAACATATATATGTCAATGTCTAACCAATGCAAATGGCTTCAGTTAATTTAAGATAAACCAGATACTAGTATGTGAGTTAAGTGTTTGCACTTTGCAGTATGAGGTTTTTCAACAGCCCATTCTTAGCCATTGTTGGATGTTTCAATCCAGATATTCGAGTTGCATTGAAGATTTGTAGCATTAACATATTCAGAAATTAGTCAAAAGTAAATTCAAGTCTGAAGAATTACTCCAGTTTTAGATATGAAAATATAATCAGCATCATTATTTCGGAGATTACCTTTTGTTCCCAGGTTCTAAAGCATTAAGCATTTGGGAAAGAATATCGATAACACCACGGGCATTCTGGATTTCTGCAAGGCTGAACAAAGAAACCTAGTGTCAATTTACCACATCGAACATAGGAATGTCCAAAAGGAGACAAACAAAAAAATAACACATAATTAGGATAAAGGTAATCAGAATAAAACAAAGAGTTAAGATCTACAGAAATTTAATGTGATATTAAGAAGACTAGATTAGAAAAGAGAGTATTAATAAGAAGTTGTTATAACTTTGCAAAATATTTTGTCACTGTAGGTTTGGCTACTCTTCCTTTTATTTCATCTAATAGTGATTGGTAACTAAAGCTCGAAATGAGGTGACAGCCTCCATAATACTGCAACTTACCAGGCTTGAGTGCTTAAAAGGCACAGGTCAGCCCCACTACCACAAATTCAAATAACATAAACAAAGTTGGAAATTTCTTATAGGGGCATGACAAATATGCAAAATATAAACAGGCAACAAATCATAAAATCCGGTTGTATCATTTTCACATCAAAATGGAAACTTTTGTTCCACTTGACCATCGTGCAGCAAGCAATCCATAACCATTGTCCCACAACCAACTCTGTACATTATGAATTTATGATATTAGAGAAATGAAAATGAAAGCTCATTCAAATTGCCAGAAATAAAACTTATAAATGACAAAAGAAGCTTGAAACTGGAAACAGATATGGCAATGTTCAAATTTCATCATGCTCTGTTCTAGCTTTCTACTATTCATGTAAAGTTGAAACATTCAGTCATAAGCTAAGGAGGCTAATTTTCAGAACATAATGAAACATGAATATTCATCCCTTAACTTTCTTATTTGATCAGAATTATGGTCTTTGAGTTTGAATTAAGATTGAAAGCATACCAAGTCAAATCCATCCGAAAATCTTAGAGGTTGGGTTCCCTTGACTCTTCCTATCGATTAACAAAACCACAACCTTCTTTCCTCTATGTACAAGTATCATCTTAATAATTTGCAATTCACTGATTGTGAATGCAATAATAGAAATGCTAATCTAGTAAGTCCTAAGATACAAGGAGATTCACTTGTACAACTCCCCTACTTCCATAAGCTGTAAGCTTTTGATAGAGAGAAAGGTCTCTTTGATGACCAATGTGGTTTATCAAATAAATCTACTATAGGCTTATCTGATAATAATTATCTAAAGTGTAAAAAATCCAAGGTTACCACCGCACAAAGTACTTGCGTATTCAAACAAATATTCCCATGAACAAACACTACCTAATGAATGCCAAAAAATCTATAAACACCAATTTATTCATCACTTAATAATTTAAATGATAACATGCTGCCATCTAAAAATGGCAAGTGGATGAAGTCTTCATAGGCTTCAAGAAGAACATTCTTTAAGCACATGGTGTCAAAAATAGTATCCAACCTAGCAAACTGTCACAACCCAGAAAGTAACAATAATTTGATTTAACAAACTAATATTATATGGAATGAACAAATTATGTTGCAGCACGTGCTGATGTTGCACTCCTGAAAGCATATGACATGCTAATTAAACAATTAAAACATTGGGCAAGGGGAACTACACTATGCACCTCAGAATGGGAAAATCAGAATCAGCAGAAGACTCAGGCACTTCTTCTTGATAATCAGGATTTAGCTCTGGTCTTCGAGAAAATGTAGGTGCCGATCTCTCAGGTCTTCGAGGAATACTGCTCCTAGATGCTGATGGACAAAAGGTAACCTCAGGAACATGTGTATGTCTATATATATATATATATATATGATAATCTAACATGAGTTATTACCAAAAAAATGTCAAAATAATTTATCCACCCAGCAACATTTCTCGGATGGATGGACATGAGTCAGCTTTATCTAAGATCGTTTGCAGTGACTGATCCACAACTTAAAAGTAAACATATCTATCACCCCTAACTTGTAAAGTTGTATTAGAAGTCTGAAAGCATACCAACAACTCCTGATATGCTGCATAATATTGTGGATATCTTGCCTGTGGACCACCAAGTGCTTCTTGCCAAGTATCTATTAACAGAAGTACCTTCTCCTTAACATGAATATCAGCTTGCTGCAAGGATTTAGAATGAGGTAATTTAAACTTTCAAAAGGAATCAAGGACAAAAAAAGGTAGATAATGATTAACGTTATTCTTCAAATAGGTAAAACCTTCTTTCTCATTATTGTCACCATCTCATGCAGAATATCTTTCTCAGCAACATGCATATGGACTATATCACCGCAGTTCTTTATCATTGTTTCCAGAAGCTGGTATAAGTTAAAGCAAGAACATGCCTCCATTAGTCTGGGATTTGCAACACAAGTCAGCAGCAACAGTATGAATATAAAAAGGAGCTGATAATGGTGCTGGTGTTGCAATGAAAAAAAAAAGAAGGAAAAAACTATAACCATAGATGCTTGACAGAGGTATTTTTCCTCCTTGAGAATTTTGTGTTCCTTGACCTGTCATAGCAGATATGCTTAAAATAAGTGTTACCCAGACTCTTTGATTTAGTGGGAAGTAACCACATCTAACAATTGAGCATGGAATTAGTATGGCATTTGGACATCACTTAAATGTGGGTCCATAAGAATAAATTCTTAGATATAGGAAGGATCTGACCCTTAGACACAATCGCATCCAATATATGAGCCAGATCCATGTGATGTATCCTAAAATAACTCCCATCCCTTGACTCATGAAAACCTTACATGCTTCATAAAATCATAGATACTTACTAGTACTTAGCTATCATCTTTGAAAGTGTTAAAGAAACACGACTATGAACAGAACAAATAAATCAAATAAGTACAGATGCTTCAAATAGCTGTATATGCTTGATAATACTAGGCCACTATTCTGGACATAACTGACCAAAGGTCCACAACTGACACCAAGGTGGCTGAAACCAAAATCTTTTAAACCTTGATTAAAAGTAAAAATGCTAGAGTATGGAAAACAGATTATAAAATATGAAAAGTGAGTTTTATAGAAACAGTTCTCCTCTTTGTTTTCATAAAACCTATTTTACAGATGATCAGGATTTATGGATTTTGTTAAAGAAACCTCACAGACAATGAAACAGCACCAAGGATCTTCTCCACATTCTCAGGAATGACATTCTAACATGCATTTAGACATTTGGCATAAGCTGAATCAGCCTTAGTTTTGACCATAACAAAACAGAAAAAATGGAAACATGGTTTAATTTGGTCTGAAGTTGGAATGTAAAGCTTATATGTGCATTAAACAGAATAACATTACAATATCATACTGCATAATCTTCCCCGACAAATATGCACTTGATGATAAATACCCATTTTGCACAGTTTATAACAGTCCATGAGTGCATTAGGGCATCTAGTAATGCTATATAGGCTGATATAACAAGGGATAATGCTTTGTGCCTTTGTCACAATGACAATGGTTTTACACTAAAATACCTAGCTTTTTGCTAAGAATAAAATAGTTAGATTTAATCCCTTGCTGTAACAAGGTGTCCTCTTGCTTTCCCTCTTTGCCTTGATTTTAAGATGCCTCGCCAGTTTCTCGAACAATCTCCAAGGTCTCAATGTATGTGGCCTCGGGGCTAGTAAAGGCTTGGAGTTTGGACCTAGTTCCCATCCCACTTATTTCTTAAATGTTGGCTTACTTTGGTCAAGGAACCTTGAGTTCTTTTATTGATTTTAGTAAATTAAAAGCTCGTACTATAAATCATAAAGAAATATCACAGGCCTTCTTGATGACTTTGGTGCTTCCTCACAATTAAGGTGGAAATCTTTCCAATCAAGTTTGTGGGCCTTACTCTAGGAACAAATGCCCTAAGATAAGTCACTAGTTGGTTGGAAAGGCAAATTTCTATCCTTACGTAGTAGGTTTACTGTAACAATACAGGACTTCACCTAAAAGACCAACTAGAAGGTGTTATGTAGGTTCCTTGGCCTTGTAAAAGTATCCAAGATCTATCCAGTGCATAGCCAATATAAGACTAAGCACTTACCCATATGAGTCCTCACATGCTTTTATTATTTAAGCCCTAGCATTCTCACTGCGCTAAAGGTCCAAATCCATTCAAATTCAATCACAAATACCACAAATTTAATTATAAATACCACAATCAGCTCATGATCTCCGGGTCCACATTTATTTATCATGGACACTAGCAATTCTTGTCGCATTGATTTCACAATTATGTAAAAATACCTTCTAAAAGCAAAGTCTGCATATAAAGAAATAACACTTTTAGATACTAATTATCATTTCTTAGCAACCCGAATTTGATGCCAAAATGGAATACAATCGAAACAAAATTTTGTATTGATTTAATAAGAAGAAGCGACCTGAAATAAATATAACTATTAAACATATCAAGGAATATCCCAAAACTATAAAAGCAGCTAATTTTCCCAACTTTTCAGTTCCCATAAGGCCCTAATTAGATTTCTCCTTTAAAGGCTTAAGTTATCGTAGGTTTCTATAGAAATGATTCCAACATTGCTGGACTCTAAGGACGAGTCCAAGAGGGAACTCTTCTTGAGTTGGATTCCATGTTTCTATGCATGTTAAGAATTGCATGTCCTGTTTGACATAGAGAAATTGAAAGTATCTACCTTAAAACAAATACACCAAATAAATCTGAAAGAATTCCACAAGAAAGACATATCAGTGTCAAATCCATGTCAAAATATTTCAAAGTTTATCTTATACCTAAAATCTTTAGCAGAAGCCATATGCAATATAACTAATATAACATATATGTTTAACATTTAAAAAACTGATAATATCATAAATTACTATTAAAAGGACAGCATATGATATAGAATATATTATGCTAAAGTTGCTCTAGCAAGATTGAATTTGATGATGACGATGACGATGACAATCATATTAAGAAGGATGAAGAGATCAGGAGGTGGAGGACAGCTAGAGTGCAGTATGAAAGTAGGAGATCAAGCAATTATGTATACAAAAGATAAAGTCAAGGGACTCAGAAAAAGAGTTGTGGTCAAAGAACATTCCACTAAGAAAACAGGATTCATGGCAATTACAAGCACCAGAATAGATTATTGTTGAAATAATACATGCCAATAGAGAAACAGAACAGAAATTAGTAGTAATAGTTGTGGTGCTCACTGTCAATGCAAGAAGCTGAACTTTTGGATTCTTATGTCGAAGACGCTTTTTGAGTCCTTTTACAACATCCTTTGCTTGTCTGGTAAACCAAAATCAACCACCCCCCGCCCCGCCCCACAAAAACAAGAAAAAAAAACATATTAGAAGAGCGAATTTACTGATATTCTGTTTTAGATATCACAAAGCATCAATTAACAGATGCCATTTCAGCAGAGCACATGAACGAAGGATAAAGGTTTCAATATGTTTATTCTCTTAAATTATACAGATGAAATATATTATTTAAATCTTTGTGCATCAGTGCCACCATTTTGAAGGTCATGTTCAAGGTCAAATTAGCAAGAAAATAGAAGCCTACAGAAGATTTTCATGGTTTGCATTATTATTTATGTCAAGAAGAAACTAAAGTCACATAAGCACAAATCTTGATTTCAATCACAAAGAAATAAACAGCAGATTAGACCACAGAAAATTGTAGAAGTCTGGCAATATTTTCTTGTAATATTGCATGCATATCCAGACAAAGGATTGCAGATAGTGTAGCAAACTAGAACACATGTCAAGGGGATGAGGACTCAAAATAGAAGAAGAAAGCCCTACCTTACCTTATAAGGAAATGCTGTGCATGCAAATAGTTGCAGAATTCATTTTGATACATGCAGCTTCAAAAGAACATCCAAAAGTAAGAATTGGGCAATAGACCGTCCAAAGATTTATTGGACAGGTAAGTATTAGGATTTTGTTGGTACCAAGCCAGGAGACCAAGTCTCATGACACAATGTGAAGCAACTGTTTTCTTGGGTGCACTAATTTGAAAGTTGTGAAGTTTCCTACATAATATGACACGGCATAAAACAACAAAAGTATTTCAAAAAGCAAAACTAACAGTTAGAACACACACACACACAACAAAAAAAAAAGGAGGGTATGATAGGACAAGAACCCAAGAAGAGCTAAATGTACAATAGTCCAAGAAGTGTACAAAACCGGCCAATCTAAAGAAATTTGTTTTTAATTAAGTGGTAAATCTATTTTCCAAGGACATTATTCATTTCCTACATAGACCAATCTAAACTAATAATTCTAAATAAATAGTGTTGGCTTAACGAATCAAAAATTATCCATCGAGGTTAGAGAAGTTTACATTAACTCTCCAGGGCTGATGCTGAATTGCTAAGTAGAGGAACTTTTAGACAAGTGTGAGGCCCATCATCGAACCTAATAAGACCAATTTGTACTAAGCACTACCATAGAGAAGTTGAATTCATATCTATACCATATCAAAAATCAAGAGTTTAGTCCTTTTGACGCCACCATTTTTGCCCTTGGTAAGATTTCATTTAGTTATATCCGAAAACTTTACTATTTCTTTATCAATAATAAGGATTTAGATATTGGAGCCAGCACTTATGCCATTCACCTACCAACTAGCATGCAACATGTCGTGTTAAACTATGTGCCATTCTATACTGAAGCAAACAAATAAATAAATAAATAAAATTGAAAAATTCTCTTTAAATTAAAACATTTAAATTGGGTTTAATGGGTAGCATGTCAACTAATGCAACTGATGCTGCTAAGGATAATAGCCATCTATGAGTGGTACAGACAAGCATGATCAGCACTTGAAACGATCAATAATGGCATGGGTAAATTAAGAAAAATGTTGATTGTCTCTAATGACATGCTAGTGTAATTTGCAATTCACCACCACAAATGATTAATTTACATTGCATCTCATCTTATCGCTCTACACCTCTTTCTCTCTATCAATGTTCTCTCTTTCTTCCTGAAAAAACATTGTACCTGCATGTATTCAAGTTACTAGTTTCGAGCCTTCATATAGTGGTGTAGTGGTCGAATCAACTGCAAGGTCAAAATCACTTGGACGTAAGTCTTACAAGAGTACATTGCAAAGGTTGTCCTTGCAATAAACATGCATGCACAATTTGGGAATGGATCTCTTTGCTTTTTTCCAACAAGGAAAAGTAATATACTCCACTGGACTAATTCTATCTCCGAGTCTCATCCATCCCATTCCAGTTAATATGTGTGCTTGGAGTCCTTATAATTTTACAAACCAATATCTTACCATGATTTTAGTTTGTCTATTTTTCCTTTATCCATGTGAACAAACTTCCTTTTTTCAAAGGAGAACGGAGAGCAAGTCTTGTTAATTTGGGCTGCCCATGAGTTCACTCTCATAGTTCCCACCTCTTTCTGTCATGCACGCTCACGTCAAATGTCTCATCCTCCCCACACAACACTTCTCTTCTATTATAGATGCCCCACTTTCTCACATTTCCAGCTTCCTATCTATCTCTTCATTTAGTCAATGGAGCATCTCCAACATCCATGCAACTATATTTCTAATTTATACACACACATATAGTTTTCTCTTACTTCATAATATACCTCTCTTCTACATTTTATATAGCCGCTATTTCTATCTTAGCCTTCCCTTTTATAACTTCCCACTCCCGACACCCCTATCCTTATCTCATTTCCCTCCTTAGATAAACCAAATTCCATCATAACTAACAAAGAAATATGTAATCTATCTCTATCCCACCCCAACCTCTTTCTTCTCTAGCTCTCTTTTATTCACATTTTTGCTTTTTTAAATAGTACATATATTCAAATTTCTTAAATATTACACTAATTAACAATTATATAATTGATACCCTTAATTGAAAAGAAATGCACAACCAATAAAGACAAAAGGGTTTGATCTTAATTTGTTGATATTATTTTGTAAGTAACCTTTTCATGGACCTTATTTTAAGTCACCTTTTCATGGACCTTATTTGTCTTATTTTGTTATAAAAAATGTGTACATTTTAAAATTCTCATGATCCTTGATAAGATAATGCTATTTCCCAAATAGGTACATAGGAGATTCCATGCAGAGATCAGATCTAGCATCCACTTCCTTTGGGACGTCATCCCATTAGCTCATGGATTAAGGCATTTCCAGATATAAGTGATGCTCGGACCAATGTCACTCATGCGTGGATAATGTTATTATGAGAACCAAGGGGTGGCAGATGTGGAAACTCCATAGGTAGTTTGTACGTGCATCTCCACCTTGTCCCCTGTATGGTAGTGCCTTGGTTATGAACACAGCAATTGGCGCTGGCGCTTTAGGAAACTCAATTATGTCAAAGGCATGAAGCAAGGTTATAATATTATCTTAACATGGTGATTGCATTAGTTTAAAATCTCTGAAGATCTTGCTGAGCTCAGCCTCTCAAACAGGGCACTAATCTTCATAAGATTCACAAATAGAAAAGCAGAGAAATACTTGCTCTACCCAACATTTGAGTATTTACTAATGGTTCCATATATAGCTCAACCTTATGCGACAGATGCAGAACATCTCCTACATCCATGCACTAAATTTCAGTTTCATAGATTAAAATGCTGCCGGCTAAATTTCTTCATATAATAGATTCAAATTATCTAATTTTCATACCAAGGCATCCTAAACCTATTCTTAATCCCACCATATTACTAACTGATGCAATAGAGCCTCAATTATCATCTTTCCTGCGAAAAGATCTCAGGTTTTTAACTAAAACACTTCTAAAAAATCAGAATTAACCAGCCGTTCTATAGTACCGTCAAATAAAAGCCTCAAACAGATCCAAATTCGAAACAAATGAAATATAAAGATGACTTCAAAAATGGAATAAAGACAGAAAACTAGCATCAGCGGAATCCGATACCCAGAGTCGCGATTGCAAATGTCGCAGATCTCCATGTTCATCGCCCAATCCGGACCGATCAACATGGTGCTCGTCGCCCGATTCGCCAACGAGCCCGTCATTGCTGCAGCCCAAGCGATCCAGCAGAGAGAACAAACAACCAAGAAAGTGGGAGGCGAGATCCCGGCAAGCCTCGCTCGGAACCTCTTCCCCGCCGATCGAAGAGAGGCGGGCACAAACCCTAGGGAAGAAGATAAACCCCAACCGATTCCCGAGATCTCTGCTTCCCTTCGCCGGAGAGGCCCTCGTCTTTTTACGGATATTCTATTTAAGATGGAGAAAAAATAGGAAGTAGCTCTTTCCGCGGCTATGTCTTCGCTAGCTTCGCCGATGCGCTGTCTTATTTGTTGGTGATTTGATCTATTAACGACTCATTTCGCCCATGTTTCGTTGTAATTAACGGTGGGTGGTCCTCGCGTGGCAGCATCCTCCGCTACGATCTCAACGGTTGGGTGGGTCAGGTGCCTGCCTCTTCTCACGGCATAATTTTATCAACTCATGTGATCTGAATCTTAAGATGATCTGATCATTCTTGATCTAAAATTATTATATTTAGGAGATCATGATCCAAAATTTAAAATTCTTCAAATTTTTATAAATAATTTATTTAACATTTCATAAAAATTTAAAATCAATGATTATATAATATCAAAATTATACACGATTTATTTATAAAATATATTTATTAATAATATAAATATATTAGAAAAATCAATATATTGATTAACGGATATATCCTATAAAATTATATTTACTGGTCCCGTAAATTATCAATTCTATAAAGATATAGTAATTATTATTATAAATTAATATTTTGATATATACTAGTAATATATTATTTTAATACTAATATTTAGTTTGATTAGAACAATAAAATAATTTTATTATATAGATGTAAAGCACCATAATACATTTCTACTATAATTTGAAATTATCATTAAATAATAATATGATTAATAATATATTATAATATAATATATATCATAAAATAATATATATAATATTAATATAACATAATATTATATATATAATTGATATAATATATTAATAGTATATTAATATGTCAATTTTTTCTGCTAAATCTTCAAATTTCAGCTCAAGATCACTAAGATTTCTGATCCCAAAGACAGATTTCCATCGTTGGGTTGATGGTGATTCAAGAAGTAGGGATGATTTAGGATCATTATCACGTAGGATCATCATCGTACAATCAAATATGATAATCTCATCATCTCCGTCCATTTCGTTTTTGAATTTGGGATAATCACCCCATACCAAGCGTCTTCTTAAATTGGATCAGATTTATTACAGATTTGATGGATCAATTCCATCATGAAGCAACATATACAGATGCATGTATATTGTACTTTTTTCTAATTTGATCATTCTAATTCGTATTGCTTTGTTGTTGGACTGATCTACTAGCTGAGCAAAGAATCTGGTCTAATTAATAATCACGGGTCTTCTTCTTCAACATGTTCTCGGATGGTGTTGGAAAAAAGAATATTATTGCATTGATTATTATTTTATTTTTTTATTTTGGTAAAGCAAATAAAGATCTCCCTCCTCTATTTAATGGCATGGAGATGGAAAGTGATGGATTTTCTTTTAAAAAAAAAGAAACTTAGGAAAATTTATAAATGATAGTTTCATTTGGGTGCCATGCTGCATGGTTGGTGTTATGATAACCAGATAAAGAAAAAGTAGAAAAATGAAAAATTTGCTGGATTTATGTTGATAGTAACATCACTAAGATAACACACAAGTGTCATTAGTATGGTATGTTAGATTCACATGACTAAAACATGGAAATATGGGGACCTGATGCTTCACCAACACTCCTCTTCGTAGTTTTGGTTATATGGTATTAGACTAGATCTTAGCACATGAAATGCATATTTGACATAAATAATAGATTGTTATAATCTTAGTTCTGGGAGGCAGGTAATTTTAAGATCCATTGGAATTTGGTCAGTAATTCAGAAAGAAGGAAAAAGAGAAGAAAAATGGTGGCTGGAGGTTAGAATTTTGGAAGCTACAAACCCAACAGGGGGGAAGTACGCTGAAGTGGTATTCTTCCAAGATCTTAGGAGATCAAAAGTTGAATATATAAAAGAACAGTTTGTCATTTTTTTGGTACAAGATAGTTTGGAAATTTTTATATAACTAACATGGCTGCTACCAACGTAAAAACTTCTTAGAGAAATAATACTATATTCACAAGTGCAATATTGAAATCATTCTTTCTGCCATGACAAAAGTTTTGTTTTCTAAAACTTTTAAACAGTAGTTACTCTCAACAAAAGTTGTGTTGCATGACTTGCATGCCGAATATATCAAACAGAATCCTCTCCTGTCATGATAGAGAGATCAAGAATATCTTTCTTCCATCATCACAAGTTTTTTCTTAGAATACATTATTATTATTATTTTGGTTAAAGAAAGAGGATAGAAACCTTGTGACAATACAACCATTGGTAGAGTGTGGAGATCTCTTTCAACTCACTTAAATAAGTGATTTTCATATAAAAATTGCCATCATGGTTATAACTTTTCGTACTGATGAGCCTGCAACTCAATTTGCATGTTTGCAGACATGATCGGCAATAAAACTTAGTAAAAAAAATGGTGAGATGAACTTAAGTTTATAGATATTAAGACATCCTTACCTTTTCTCCATATTGTAATCAAGAGATTACAATAGATGGATCCCTTCTAACCAAATATCTGTATCTTCAAAAATTGATGGTTATCATTGACATTCCTTCCCCTCAAGAATATATATTTGAGTACTAACTGGAATCTCTATGACTAATGTGAAGTTGGTAATGCAATCTTTAACCAGTGGCTCACAAAACATTTTTCTAAACATTTTTATTATCCATTTCCCCATATAACGCAAAGCTTCCATGATATCTTCTAGTGAGGCATGTCCAACGGTTCACACTCTACACATGCTCCAGCTTATATAAATTAGAGTCCTTAGCTCTTGTGGACTTCATATGGATCTTATAATCCAAGGTTTTGTATGTAAATTAAGATATAATAAAGTCTATGAGAATTTAGTTTTTTTTTTTTTTCTGGAGTAATATAAGTAATTTTCCTCAACTTATCAACTTACGGACCCCTAAGCAATTTATTTTTTGTTAGGGGCTCAAAAGAATTTTCTCTGTGCATTTATGCATGCAGCAAGTCGGCAACTTTTGCCGTCGTCGCAAGTTGCTTGCAAGCAAACCATCGTTTATTCCTCCGGCGATCAGAAGATTAGGGTTTACAGTCTAAACTTCTGCAAGGATAGACTCCATTTATTTTGTTCTTTCGCGAGAGACGACAAAGTTGGTTTGGTGCTGGCAGGTGACAACCAAAAATCCATACAAGAATCAACAGCTGCCGCCTATGGAAAGCTAACATCCTCAACTAAGGGTTAGGAGTCGACCCCAGAATCGTTCTAGCTCCATGAATCTCCCCGCAGAAGCCTTGCTTAGGGTTCTTGCGCATTGAATCCGGAACCCTAATCCGCAGATCGGGTTCGGTCTTTCTTCCTCTTCTTCCTATGGCGATCGTCGGCGACGCCCTTCGCCAGGCGTTTATGCCGAAGCACGAATACGAGAGCCTCCGGGAGGAGGTGAAGGCCTGGGGCCGCCTCCAGAGGCCCCTGGCCGCGGTCCTCGCGGCGGCGCTCGGCCTCGCTGTCGTCATCGCTGTCTCCGTGAGCATGAGCATCGTCTTCCCCGAGGATGCCAGCCGGCGGCCGTTCTGCAGGGACCGCAGGATCCAGGCGCTGCCGATCAATGCCACCCAGGAGCCTGATATGTACGGGTACCACGGTGCATTCTATTTGACGGACGAGGAGGCGGCGGGCTATTACTGGATGGTTGTCTTCATCCCATCGGCAATCGTCTTCTTGGCTTCGGTCGTCCACCTCCTGGCCGGTGAGCCAGCTTCTTTGGGTGCCCTTTCCCTGTGCTTTTTCTTGTTTCGTTCTCTTATTAACTTTGTGAAATTTCTAGAACATTGATTGAATCCTGAGAGATTTCTTGGCACGTCAGAGGGATTAGCTTGCATAATGCAAAATTGCGGAGCGGTTTATTGTGGATAGAGATTTATCGGCAATACTGACAGGAACATGCATATGGATATCATTTCTTGGGTTCAGGGTAGTAGTTCGGTTGAGAAGTTTATATTTACTGCCTGTTTGGATGCCTGAATTATTTGTCCCTGTATAAATTATTCCAACAACTGAAAATTGAGAGAGAGAAAGGAAACAATGGTTGAGAAGGAATCAATGCAACCAGGAAGCTCTGAAATTACATGTATATTGGAGTACAAATATGTGTTACATATATGCTCTGTCTGTGGCTGACCAGCCAAGAAAGGGAGAAAAACAGATTTTTCAGGATCATAGCATCTATTTCCTCTGTTGGAAAACCTAGACTCTCAAATTTCAGTCTCATGCGTGGCGCACATGCCAAAATCTAATGTGCGCACATGCATGCATGTTAGTTGGCCTGCATGTGGTTAGCTGCTTTTGGGGCATTATGTAATCAAAGTTATCTTGCAATATAAGGGGAAATTTATAGAATGACAATAAGGTCGGGAATATTTTATAGCTCAGAATGTCAGGCCATAGAAAAGGTCTGGGAAAACATGTTGGATAAAGCATTTAAACAAAACATGGAGATGGAAGTGTTGTAAAACTAGAAAAATTAGAGTAAGGAATGTACATATTGAGGAGCTATCTGAGTTTATGTTATATGGACTTGAGCATGAGTGTGGAGTGGGAGCATGTATCTGAGTGTCATATCCTTTAATCTCCAAGAGGTCCTTCTAATGGACCCATTATCCATGTTCAATTTTCACACTAATACCCGTTTCCATGTTCTGGGGGTGGGAAATCTGGGCTGAAAGGTCCAAGTAACATAGATAGGACTGTAGGAGCTGTTCCAGTTAAAACTGAAGTGACTAGGAACAAATTAATATGGTATAGCCCATATAGTGAAGATTTGAAGCGGGCTCCAGTAAAGAGGTTGCTTCCATCTTTGTTAAATGAATTAAGAAGGGACGGGGAGACATAAGATGACATGAATGGAAGTTGTATTTTTTGAAAAGAATATAAAAGACTTTAGTTAAATCAGAGATAGCCTAAATAGAAATATTAGGTGAATGAGGATTTATAAAATTAAGCCCAGAATAGCTGGGACAATGTTTGATGGTTGTTTTAATGGTTGAATTGCTAAGATGATTAATCAAACAATTCTTTGTGTAAAATATCCCATGCCATTAATTGCTGAGAATAATAAGGTCCTGTGCTGAGAAAATTATATCAAGATCTGGCTCTAAGAAAATCACTAGATCTAGATTTCACATTTCACATGCCGCTCTTTCATCTAAAAGTTCTGCTGTTTATATTGAGAAAAATAGGTTACAATTGGTTCTGTGACTATTTCCTTTGGAGTTTCTGAAAGTGTTCTTTTTCTGCGGTGGCTGTTGCTTATTTGTTTTATGTGGCAGTCTCATTTTATTACTTTATGTTGTTTATAATGAACAAGAAGAAATAAATACCATATAATTGTGGTTTGTCTTCATTGTTCTGAATTTGTTGCTGATTACATGGTTAATCATGCTGCAGGAATAGCAGTTGCTTATTCTGCTCCAAGAAGACACATATGCCTCAAGGTAGTTGAAAATAACTACTGTGCATCAAAAAGAGGTATGGTGATGTTGCTGTCATAGTAATGCAGATGTCTCAGTATTATTTTTTCCTTGTTTGATGGATGATGGCTGCAGCTTAAAATATGTCTGCAGTTCATATTAACATTGTGTAGTTTTGTGCTCTGGGTTTGTAATTTTTTTTTTTTTTTTGCTGTTTCCTTTCCACAAAACAGCAAAGTGGGATTGTAAAAGAGTTAATCTTATGATCTTTCAACTTATGGTGTTATTATGTTCTTGAAGGTTGCAAGAGGTTGCTAGTCTATACTGTTAGTGACAAAGATAAGGTAGTCATGTTGCTTGTTTTGCCTTTTTTTTTTTTTTGTAACTCCAATTTCTATATGCACATTATACATTCACTCTTTCCTAATCTAGTCATACTCAGATCGGTCTTGGTATAACATTTGAGACAGATCGATCATTTCTAACCATTTTGATCAACTTTTTTTCCACTAGGAGGTGAGGGACACAGTGCTTAGTTGCATTTCTAAATGAACTATCAATGAATTTTGTTTTGGGATGTATCGCATGCTAAAATTTTACTTTGCTGGTGGAGCCCAACTAAAAAGTTCGTCAAAATCCAATCCTATGGTGTTGCATCTGAATTGTGATTGGAATATATCTCATGCTGCTAAAATCTTACTTGTATGGTTGGGCCCAATTAAAAAGTTTGTCAAAAATCCAATTCTGTTGCATTGCATCTGAATTGTGATTCAAATACCTGTGCTGGAGTGATGCAAAGTTAGCTAGCAACATGTTTGCTCCCCCACCATGAAATTGATTTCTTTTTACCTTAGTCGAAACATAACAATTTTCTAAACTGTAACATAATCTTGTAGGTGGGTACGTTGTCTATCGATTCTCAATGTTGTGTTTGCCGTGATCTTTGGTCTTCTTGCACTATTTCTTGGATCAAGCCTCCTCACACTAGGGAGTAGTTGCTCTGTCCCACTCTTCTGGTGTTATGAGATTGCCTCTTGGGGTCTGGTAACCTTGTATGGTGGTACTGCCTTCTTCTGAGAAGAAAGCAGCAGCGGTCCTTGATGAGGGTGACTATGCTGGCCGAAACCTTGGATTGGAGATGTTGGAATCAGCCACAGAAGTGACACCAGAAATGGAGAGGCGTGTGGATGAAGGTTTTAAGGCATGGATGGGATCTTCCATCCTTTCTTCTGATGAAGAAGAAGAACCTGATTATTTTCAAGAGGTGGCCGAACCAATTCTGACTGACTCTAACCTGCAAAGAGGGTGAAATTTGTTATTTGGAATTCTGTAAATTGTTCCTTGTCAGGCTTTATTTTTTATTTTCCAAAATTTCCTGTTGGTTTAGATTGTAATTATGTAAAATCACTGTTGTTTCTGCTGTAATACACGGAGTGGTGAATTTAGATTCACACCCATACAAAAGAATTTGGAATTCATATGACTCCATTATTTGAGATGCGCTGCTGTTTTGAGTATGAGCTATCAATGGGAATGAATAAAATTCGTGCATAGGTCTCATAACTTCAATAGCTACAGGAAGAGCTCTCTCTCTCTCTCTCTCTCTCTCTCCATTCAAGTTCGTAGCTGATTCAGTCGAACAAAATTTGGCATATACTCTATCAAGGTGCTAAATTCCCGGGTATGCATCGTACGTCCTACAATAACACTTGTAGTACAGGAATCTACCGAATGCTTTCAACTGGATAATCACTGTTCTATATGAATAAGCTTAAAATTGCATAACGTGCACATAATCGCATCTTATAACACAGGATGAGACGTATCCGCTGATCTTGTGGAACTTTTTATATTTTGATTTTATAAACTGTTCTCACACTAGTGGTATGATCATCCACATATATTACAAAAAAAGAAAGAAAAGAGAGAGTTGTATGATGCTTGCGCTAACCCATGTTCGTAGGTGCAATGGTGCGGCAAATACAGAATTTCTGCGCCAAAATAACTATTTCTTATGTTTTGTTACTGTAAGGTCTCACTTCTAGCATCATTTAGCTTGCAGTGTCATTGCTAATATGATTCTGTTTTTGGACGCGCCCCACATGACACAATCTTGATATGTAAGGCATGGGACTTGGGACAATGTGGTGTTAAAATTTTGCTGTCCAGGTTTCGTTACATGCAATACTTCCATTTCACCTTTCTCTGGCAGCCAGGAAAAATTATTTTAAAAAAGGAACCCATTACAAATGACTTTTACGCTCAACATTGAAATAGCAGTTGTCCCGAACCTTGAGTGTGATGGACCCGGGCTGGGATGGACCCGTTGTGTGCGTCACCCGATTCACGTGACTTTCTCCAGCTCCCAAGTCGTCCTCCGCCGCTGAACCCAACAATTCCCCTCTTCTTCTCCACTGTTTTTAGCTTTGGACCGTACTACATCTACATCCACATCCACACGAGCTAAAAGGCCAAGGGAACATGGCGACTGTACCACGATGCTCCTTGTTCCGTTCTTTCAATAAACGAGGAAGGAGTTCACGGGCCCTGAGATCATATCGTCATGTTCTGCTCGTCCGTGTCTTTGTAACTTTTTGATCTTCCAAACTCACTCTCCCATCAGGCTTTCAGCCACAACAACCATCACTTGCTTTCTCTTCTTCCACCATAATGACGCACGAGGAGGAGGAGGAAAATCTCTCGGGAGAGATAGAGATGGAGAAGGGGAATGAGAAGCAGGAGGCAGCCCCTGTCTCTGCAATGCAGCTCCCAAAGTCCGCGTCCTTCTTAAACCCAGGAGAACCGGGAACAGAGGCTGACCGCTTCCAACAAGCTCTACTGGTTCATAACCTCTCATTCCCCCTTGTTTCTCTCTTATACTTCCTCTTTCTTTTCTTTTTTTTTAAATTTTATTTTATGAATGCATGATGACTTGAGCTCACAATGAATTAGTTACTCAATACCAAGTGCAGGAACTGAAGGACCTGCGTTCTCAACTCCACCAGGCAGCAGATTACTGCGAGAATGCATTTCTAAAAGCCGGGCATGGGAAAAAGTAAGTTCATCTGCTTTAGAACTATAATTTCTATTATTTCTTTCAAGGAAGTCCCATCTTTTTTTCTTTTCTGATGGAAGTGATTAATGTTGACTCTGATATGCTTCTCGAGTAAAAGAAAACACGCGTCCTGATGTGAACGTTCGGTTTGGATCTTCTCTAGTTGGTGTCTCGGTCCAGTCTAATTGCCAACCGTCCATCTTGGTGGATGCCGTTAATTTATTCCCAAGTACAGTGGCATAATGACACCTCTAACGTGATATTCTCTTGTTTGGAACATGGGGAGAGTATTGGAGAACACAAAGAGCTACATTGGCGATGCAATTGTAGCTGTGGTCGATCATCTGGGGAATGTTCCTCCAAGCTCGAGCACCAACTCCAGGGCAACATCAAGGTTATACAAACAGAGCAAAAGATTGATTGCTTAAAACAGGTCAGTTAACAGTTATCTGCTCAAATTCATGAGCAGATATACTTTGGTGCATTCATACATAGATAATAGCCAGGGTAAAATGGGTATGGAATCCTGTATTTTGCATGATAGTTATTTTCTTTAAACAATGCGTTAATTCATGCAAAAACTAATGTTTGATCTGATAAGGTAAATAGAACATTTCATAATAAATAGTATAGCGAAACAAGTAATAAAATCAATCATGCTTTTGTACATGTATAAATCATACAAATTTCATAAATATAGCTCCGAGTGTATGGCCTAAACAAAGTCATAAATTATTTTGTCATTTATTCTGTCATAGTTTCAAATATTGCTCACAAATATTCATACTAAGATTACTTTATAACTATGGTAGAGTTATAATCAACAAAGTATCATGATTCATAGTTCATATGCCAACTTTATTACTCGTTGACAAGGCTATAGTTCATATGCCAAATTTAAACCTGCTGGCAGGGCCATATAGAACTAGTTTTGAGTGTTAATCTATCCCACTTTTAGGGGCTATGACATACTATTTGAGAGCCTTTGAAACAGTTATAGTTTTTTTTCTTAAAACATGTATATATAAGTAGGTGGAAAAGCACTAAATGGCATGATAAGATTAATAATTCATAAGCCAATTATATTTGTTAGAATATTTGAGGAACCGTTCTTTACAATAAGATACATGTTTTCCTTAAATTAAGGATCGAGCATATGCACTTTATTATATACTCATAAATATCATTTTATAAACCATAAATATTAAAACAAGTGGTAATTAAAAACCAACAAGGAGTGTAAGGACTACTAACTTCTTTTGTATTGAACCCACAAAATTCAACTATGTGAATCAGCGAAATATATTCAAATCATTCAAAGTCTGATTAATTCATATTTAATAATGGTATTAAATTTTAAAAGAGATAGGGGATAGTTGGTGGCGTTCGGCGGCTCCAGGTAGGCTAGATCTAAGTAACTCGATCAGTGGATCATGAAACAAAAACTCAATTAGAGTTTAAGATCGTACACCAAGGATCATCAATGGTGCATTTTAGGAGTGCTTAACAAAGGCCAGGGTAAGGGGTTGACATGCTACATAGTACTAGGTCGGTTCAAGAACTCATTATTAAATCAACTTGAGTCTATAAGAAAGGAGGCCTCCAATGGGGTCCATAGATTAGGTAGAGAGAGAAATAGGGGATGGGATCTCTTTTTTTTCTCTCAAAATAGAGAAGGGAAGACTCCCTATGCTACCTCCTTAGGAAGAGGAAGAGGAGAGAAAAAGAGGTGGTGGTCTGGCAAGATGCGGTAGCACAACCCATGCACTGATAGTAGTTATTAGAGGCATGGCCAGTGGCGATGATCGATGTAAAAAGAGGCATAAGGATTGGTCTGAGAATAAGGCTGAACAGAGGACCTATTGGCTTGGTCAATTCCAGATCCCCCAACCCGCTCATCGGTGGCTAGGGCTCCGGTGTCTAGTCATGTGTCAATGAGGAGTGACTGAGGGTTTTGGTGACGAACACTGGCGATGATGACAGCCAGAAAAGGAATAAAGTAGGGTCGATAATAGGGGTGGAAAATGGGGGAGCCAATAGGGGTTTTTCTTGGTCAATTTCCTTCTAATCTCTGGGCTGCTTGTAGTGATTCAAGGCTAAGAAAGCTGGAGAAAGTAAATAGAAGAAAGATATGGGCTTTACCATGGCTTTGGCAAGCTTGGTGATCAGGGTTTCGATAGGCACAATTGAGGGAACCTTCAAGAAAACAAGAAGAAGGGCTTGTACCCAAGGCGATGAATGCTTCAAGGGAAGGGAAGGTTTCAATAGAGAAAAACCCTAGTTTTCCTCTCAACTTTGGCAGTATCAGAAGATTGACTCCCATTGGGAGTTCATGGAAAATATGACTCCCTTTGGGAGTGGCTGCCTAGTGCTGTCACATGCAAGGCACATCCAGCATGATTAAGCTCATCTAATTCTAGGTTAGGTCTGTTTGGACCAGACTTTCATATTATTTCGCTCTTAAAAGAGTTTCATTCTCAAAACTTAACATACTTCAGGCTTTCAAACTTTGAGATTTCTTGACCCTCTATAAATATCCAAGATCTATCCAGTGCATATCCAATGTGGGCTAAACACATGCTCATATGGGTCCTTACGTACTCCCCTTGTTTAAGCCCTAGCATCTTTGCCATGCCAAAGGTCCAAATTTATATACATCTACTCATAGGTACCATAAATCCAATCACAAATACCACGATCAACCTATGATCAGTCTCAATAGATTCATGTTATAGTGTCCTCTAGTCCACGTGGGTCATAGGCTAATCCACTTTGATACCATTATATAACAACTTAAGACTTCACCCAAAAAGACTAGTCAAAAGGTATTATTTGGGTTCCTTAGTCCGATACAAGTATCCAAGATCTACCAAGTGCACGGTCAATATGGGACTAGACACATGCCTGCACAAGTCCTCATATAGTCCTTCATAGTGTGAAGAACTTTAGCATGTTCAGTTCTTTTATTGGTCATAAAACAAAAAGAAGGATTTTTATTTTTAAAATCATATTCTTCGATGCTGTTACCTCTGTTAGAATTCCTACTCTCTGGTTTTTCATCAACAAAAGACAATCTTGGAAGATTCTATAGATTTTGGTTTATATTCCATGAATTATGCAGGAAAAAAAACTCGAGTCATATGAGCTCATCAAAAAATCAGATATGATCATGAATATCATCATGATAATTTAGTTAGAACATTATTGCATCCAGTTAGTTGATCAATATCTCATGGCAATAGTATTACTACATCTGTAATATAGACAACATGATGTACCTCTTATTTTCTTAGGTTGGTAAATGCTTCTACAATTCCAGAGTTGTCTCATGTACAAAGTCGAGAAACTTGTTGATCTTGTGTTTACTGGAGTTAAATTATGCCCCTCTTCTTTATATATATGAATTATCTAATGGGCATCCTCTGCACAGAGGCTTCTCACATGTCAACAATATGCTGTAAGTCTGAAGCTCTCTGCCATGAGATGGAGTGCCAAGTTGCCACGGCATCACAAGCATTATCTCTCACGAAGTAAGCTGTCTTCTATCCATTCTTATATCTTTGTCTATAATTAAACTCTGAATGATGCCATCTCTACCAAGAATTATGAGTTCAGCACATTGATCTTGTCATTTTAGTTTGAAAACTCAGAATCATCACCTTTTAATCTACTGAAATTGTATTGCACAATAAAAGGAAAAAAAGAAGAAGCAAAAAAACTATAATAATGTTTATTATTTCGTATAGTCCATTACTATATTAATGATAAGCTGTGAATTTGTTTTTTCGAACTTCATTATATTTGTATGTCATCTTAATATTCCTTTGAACAGTGGCTCGGCATCCTGAAAAGTCGAGTGGTATTTCCAGGTTTCCTTCCTTCTCAATTCTCTGTGTTTTCTTGATTCCCTAAGTTCTGAAGCTCAATTTACATTCCTTAAGTGCTATTAATTGGAAAAAAAAAGACATGTCAGGAATTTAACTGAATACATGCAGGCACAGAAATGAGGCTGCTGATAGAAAAGCATCTGAGACACCAAGTAAGAAAGATCAGTTGGCATTGGCCATTTGTCCTCCAGTCTCTAATGCAGGTGATAGTGTCAACCTTCCAAATTTGGGTTCAGGTGAGTAAACTAGTGAATCTAGACAAAAAGACCTGCCAATTTTCTCCTTGGAGTTCTAAAGAAGCCCGAGCCATTTGCAGGACTGGTCCATAGTCTGAATATATGTGCATATTCCCATTAGTGCAGTTTATTTTCGGATTCGTGGTCCAAGTCTCACATAGACTTTTACCTACTTTCCAAGTGTACTTGAGCCATAAACCAGATTCAAATTTATTTATTTGTTTTTGAGCAAAACGGTGGAAACCCACCACGGCAATTCAGTACGCACATTTATTTATTTATTTTTCTTTCACATCATGGTAGAATGTAGCGAGTTTTCTTTTCTTTTCCTTTTTTTTTTTTCCGACAGAGCTACTCTTGCTTTTTCTAGTTTGAGATTTGTTGTAGGAAACTTACCCATTAATTCATATTTAACTAGGAAAAGCAACTAGTCCATTTTGGAGTGGAGTATGGGTTCAAAGTTATGTTTTCAATTTGAAGTATTTGACTGTTTTCGCCTTCCAGGAATAACATTCAGCACGGCTATCCCAGTTCTCGAAGGCCCATCTATACTTTCAAAGTCATCCATTTCTTCATTTGGTTCCTACACAGATGTAAGATCTTACTTTCTTTGGAGAACATCGCTATCCTTATCCAGAGGAATATTATTTCTATCTTATAAGGAATGATCAGGAGCAAGATTACAAATAATTCAACAAAGTAAAATTCAGTTTATGTTCCAAGCCTGTACTACAATTGCTGAATAGAGCACTTCATTCACCATGCTATTGGTTCTATTATTTCTGTTGGTAGAACGTTTTCTTCGCCTTGCATGGGATTAAGCTCGCTTCAGCCCAAGTCATTCATTACCATATTGTACTAGGTGTTTATGTAAAGAAGGAAAAGGAGTATTATACTAAATAATGCACTTGAATTTTATGCAGGATGTTCGTCTTCTGCTTGGGGGGGAACAGAAGAAGAAGTCCATGCAAGGGATTAACTTCTTGTCATTTCTCCGGATGAGTAAAAGAAGGCATACAAAAGGATGGTGACAATATTTTTAATCAAAAACATAAAACTCTAGTTTGCGGACATTTTCCTTTTCTTTACGTACAGCTGAAACATGTTTATGATATGTGGTGCAGAAGTTTTGTAGAATTTGGATGCATGTTCGACTCAACAAAATGAATGGTTCTATTTCTTTTCCATTGAGGTGCTTGTTTTTGAGAGAAAGGAATGGAAACCCACCTGCACTAATTATCCAGGTTCAATTTTTTTGGCATGCATCATCCAAGAATCGAACCCCCTGCTTCTGGATGCTAAGCAGAATGTGTGAGTTGTGCAGCCATTGGGACAGGCCTCAGTTCACTTTCTGCTGAGTAATCAAATGCGTGGAAGAAGCTCTGTGACCCACCATCCCATGTTTCTTATGCCTAAATTCCTCTACCAAGCAAGTGCGATGGGAGTCCCTGTAAGTAAATAACTGCCCTATACCAATTAGCTTGGAAAGAGACCTCTAGCCTAACATAATGTTCCATCTATCCTGCTGAAAGTAATTAAATTATCTCAGATCCAAGCTAACATGTGGTTCGACAATCATCGTAAATATGAGTTTGATATGAAACATGTAACAAGCTACATGAACTCCTAGCAGACGAATTAATCATTGGACTGTGAGGTAGTGATAATAGACCGAAGATTGAATCGGATCTTCCTCTTATTTTGCACTTCAACAATGAGCTGAAGATACAGATAAGCTTGCCAATGGCCAGGAGATGCTGCATGAATGTTGGATATTGAAGTAAAGCCTAAATATGCCTGACCAGCAAACAAGACTTGGTTATGTGTTATCAAGATTGGAAACATGCCAGCTCTTTTTTCCTGGAGAAGACTTGACATTTGCTACACTAGTTGCATTATGACTCTGAACTGGTTTCAAAAAATTGTTTCATCAAATCTCTAAATAATATATACTATCTAAATCGATTTTGGAATATCAAAGGAATACAACAGCTTTCACAATCATCTACTTCAACACCGAAGGTTTATGGGGAAAAGATGATAATTTATTTATTTATTCTTACTGTAAACTTAAAGGAATATAAATGAATGTGGAATTTGCTGAATTATTCAATTCAAATTGAAATTGATTTATTGACTTCCATTTGGCTGGCCAATCATTACTTGTAGTTCTGGCTTCATGCAGGTGAGTTGCAGCAGCCTGCAATCTGAAATGATTCCTGTGAAGTCACAGGTTCATCATTCCATAGCTTCCTCTTAATATTTAGGCCTGAACTCTGTAACGAAGCTTCCGGCAAATTAGTTCCCTATTTGACCACACTCTCCTGTTGCCAACCATGTCTAAATATTGGTTTTATGATTTTGATATTATAGGTTGGTCATCGCGGGCCCTACTCTTGGTGATTAGGATGCATTCTGGTTAGATATGGTGAATTTTGCATCATAATAAAAACTATGATGCAAGCATCAGTAGATTTCATTCACGGAGG
This sequence comes from Elaeis oleifera, assembly GCA_000441515.1. Taxonomy (NCBI): domain Eukaryota; kingdom Viridiplantae; phylum Streptophyta; class Magnoliopsida; order Arecales; family Arecaceae; genus Elaeis; species Elaeis oleifera. The sequence goes on along the minus strand of KE505053.1, from coordinate 62,327 downwards.
AGGGGACAAGCAAAATTGCAAATGTACGTTCATTAGGATGTTTTCATGAATTTAGTGACACCATCTGTTCCATATTATACTATTAAATTTATTGAGGTCAATTGAAATAACCACGATGAAAATGATAGTGTTCATTAAACTTCAAAAACGTCTACTCATCTACCAGTCTGCAACTACCAATCCCAAGGTAAAATAGGAATTACAGACTGTAACCCTTTATAAACTCTCTTGCCCAATGTTACTGAGATTTTCATCTTAATGGATCTCATCCAGTGTATGGAGTGCAACATGTGTCACTATCCATACCCTGCTATTGATAAGAACTAATGTAAGTTGGTACTAAGAAAGTAGCTTAACGTTATGTGTCCATTTGCTTATGATGCCATCATTGAATTATTTAGCCTTTTCAGTTTAGACACGATTGATGGCCAAACACGCATGATTTGATCAATTTGAGGGCTGCTGTCAACATCTGAGTTGGTCTTTTGTATCAAGGAGTCCTTTAGACTTCTTCAGAGGAATGATGGCCGAGTTGAGCAACATAACAAGAACTAGAAGAGGAGGAAACATGAATGGAGAAGACTGGTAGACTGGCATGCTATCCAGTTTCATTGTACCAATTGGCTTGACATAGTCCGAGTTCATTGCCTAATTTTGGATAACTAAAGTGGATTATATGTTAAAATTGGTTATCGATACACCGAGAGGAAGAGAGAAGTTTAGAGAGAGAGGTGTAGAGCCATTCCATCATACTCCTGTTGAGTTCATGCTCCTGTTGTTCCTGAGAAAACAATTTAAAAGAATTTGACAGTAATTGGGTGTGCAGATTACCATTCTCCATTTCAAACAATAAATCGGTCAAGATAACTGTTTCAAAAGTGGTGCATCTTTAACTACCAAATGCATGTTGCAATTAGCTCAAATAAAGAAGAAAAGGAGAGGAGACATCTTGCAGTTCATATGTTACTTTCACAATAGGCAAATTGTACAGACTGGAAACTTCAATATGGTACTGCATTATTCTAAACTACATCATAAAAAATGAACTTTAATCCTGATTCTTTACTAATAGAGAGAAAAAAATGTGTGCTATAAACATAAAAAATCTTAAGCATGGTTAGTCCTTTTTCCTGTGGCAGATGGTTGGACTTCCAAAGAAGCATCCGCCTATCTATATGTCCCTTTACTTCTGGAAAATGACACTTTGAAAAGATGTCAGCAACCTGAAAAGTTATAAGGACATGGCTTACAAATGAAACAATTAATTCAGTTCATGTGACCATAGAATTGAGCTTCTATGGACTCTTGTATAATTTCTTATTATAATTGATGGCTTATTGGCCACTGGTCATGTGTCATGGTGCAATCTTGTGCAACATAACATCATCTTCTATGATGCTGTTTTATTTTTTATTTTTCCTTTTTCCTTGCAAATTTTTCTTTATTAATAGTGATTTCTAACTAACTTTCCTATTCTAGCTATCGTTCTATGGTTACTTAGTTTTTACTGAAAGATTTTAGCCTTGTAGCATAAGAAATCAAAAAGCTTTTGAAGGAAGAAACGGGATAGCTTTCTTAATCTCCTTCCCTTAATGCATGGAAGGTAGGTCTAAACAAAACCAAAAAGGCGCAAAAGGAGGAGGTCTGGATTTCTATTATCCAGTAATGATCAATCGAGATAAATGCCTATAGCTTATCCTACTAAATTCTTTCTTGTGCTCATTACCACATCTACCATTCCACAACTAACTGATTCAACCACCATGTGCCACATAATGCTTTGTTTAAAACTTGGAGTGCAAAGTTCACTTACTTGTGGAATTTCTACATGCGCTTCAACCAAATGACTCAAAATTCTCTTGTTTTTTTTTTTTAAATGTGGAATGCTTGTCTAAAATATTTTCAATTTGTATATCTGGTGCTTACCTACATGCCATCTGAAAAGTCTAAATAAATGTGAATTTTGATGGAAATTTTTGACATCTAAACATTCTGACCAATTTATTGCAAAATCATTTGGAAGCAAACAATAAAACATACACATACACAGCTCACAGACTATCTTAGTCATTGCTTTTATGATAATATCATCTTTCTTATAGGTGTTCTGCTTCTGTTGGTTTACCTTTTGGGGAAGATTTATGATACCTTGGAGGCAAATTCATTAAATTCATTGCTTCCCATAGCACTAAAAAGTCATAAGGGAACTGAGAAAGAAGAGTCAAAACCATATTTAGAATCAGGGTTGCCTCTTGTCAAGGTCAAATCGGTATCCATTCGTCTGATCGACTAGTCACCTGGATGGTGGCTCTATGCTAGTCCGCAAACAAGCCAGATCAACAAAGAAAAAAAAGTAATAATAATCTAAATTCTTTTTCTTGTTAAACTTTAAGGTACTTTAAGACTACACAAGCTCTATATATTCAGTCAGCCATGTAGATTTTCAGGTGATGAAAGTAACTACTTTGAATTGTTAGGGAGAAATATTAAATTACAGAGTGATTACCTATCTGCACAATTGAGTTTACGTGATACGTTATTCTGTGCATTCAACAATGGCACATAAAGTAATAATGGCATGCCTAGACTTTGCAATTTGAGTCTCCATTATGATACAACAATAACCTGAATCATGTTTTGGGTTCTTTTGTCTTTAGAATCATAAGATCTAGATTTTCACTATTAGAAAATTATGGAAATTCAATATTGAGATTTGCAGAAATATGAAAAGTATGCTCTGCGTATAGAAATAAATAACATTATGACATGCCATACGAGCTAAGCTCCCAGAAGTCAGTTACTTTCTTAAGTTGACTGTATGAGAATTCAAAGGCAGTGTGTTCCATTTTTTCTCCCTCTAATTGCCTTTGGCATGTAACATAGGGATGGCAATGGGTAGGTTTGGATCGGATAGTGTACTACCCATCCCCAAACCCGAACTTAATATCCTATACCCAAACCCTATCCGATACCCAATTGGGTAAGAAAAGAGATACCCATCCCCATACCCAACGGATTCGGAGATACCCGTGGGCAATTCATTTCCCCATACCCAACCCATACCCACCCCATACCCAACCTATACCCGTCCATTCTATACCCAAAAAAAAGTAAA
>KE505053.1:45445-59192 GCA_000441515.1 Elaeis oleifera | reverse complement strand
TTTTCGGATTTTACCCAAACCCGAACCCAAACCCGGTCAAACCCTATTTTTCGGATTTGACCGGGTTTGGGTAGGGTGTATACCCATCGGGTCGGATCAATTTTGCCATCCCTAACATATCCTTGTTTTACAGTGCAGTAGCTACTCTTGAAGTAGAAGAGCACCTCATTATATCTTTTCCAGAGTATATCAGAACATAAACATACTTTCTCATTTAAAAAGATATAAACCATCATGATTTCTATGTGCATTGAAACACAACCTCACTGGCATAGTATGCACAACTTATACACCATGGCATGTTAGGTAACCTCGTCATTGCTTATGCCAAAATAGCCAATTGGTAGCTCGGAAAAGGAGACCATTTACCAATTATTTGGCGAGAAATGAGCATCTGCATTCAGAATTCTTCAGAATCTGCAACAGAAGTAAGGTTTTTATTGTCGTTAAGCAAATATCCACTTGCAATCAATGAAATGGAACTATATATCACCCAAAATCAATTGTCTGACTACTGAACAACCATTCAAGCTTATGGCAGCCATTGTTGAAGGATCACCAGATGGTCACCATAAAACTTTCCAATGAGTACAGCACTACTCCTTGTCTTACCACAGATCTGAAATAAATACCAACATTTGCGTGACTTGAAGATCTCTCTTACGTTTGCGACACGTAAAGAATAGCTATCAAAAACTTCTCTGCGAATATTGACTAAATTAAGAAGAGGTGGAAGATTGAAGATTCATTTAAATGTTGATTCTAGCTCCACGCAAAAGAGAATCAGCTTTCAGAAATCAGAAGACCTCACCATTAGATAGAATTTTCTTCTTTTCTTTTTTGTTTGTTAAATAAGACACACATGATGTTTTTCTTCAAGGTGGAAGATTGAAGATTCATTTAAATATTGATTCTAACTTCAAATGAAAACAGCTTTCAGAAATCAGAAACCCTCACCATTAGATAGAATTTCTTTCTTTTTCTTTTTTTTTTTTTTAAAATTAATACACATATAATGTTCTTTTTCTCAAGATAGTAGGGACCATGGGGCTAATAGTGAGAGTGACAAATGGAGCAGCTGGATGCTATACTGGCCGTCATCTGAAACCATTGATAATAAATAATAAGGGTTGCTTCCTTTCAGGCGAGCTTTGGCTGCTCTCAGCCCAAGACCAAAGTCGTTTTGGCGACAATGAGATAAGCGCCCTGTACACATAACTAACATTCAATACCTAACTGTCCTTCAATGAACCCTCCCTCTCTAATTTCCTCCCTTTGTTTTATGTCCTTTATTTCACATTCCAATGCCAACCACCTCTCTCTCTCTCTCGTGTGCATCTTCTATCTTATATTAAACATTTCCAAAAATCCATTTCCTCCTCCAACTTTCCTTTAGAGCTTCCATTGCATCACAAAGAGCCGTCCAAGGATGGATGCTGGAAACACCCGTACCAAAGACTTCTTCGCATCGCCAGCACTCTCCCTTTCACTTGTAAAAATTAACTCTTGTCTTTCTTCATACAGCAATCTTTGTGCAGTACCATGATAATTTTGCAATATCATAACAAACTTAAATCTTTTATTCCAATTCCATTAGGCTGGCGTGTTCCGTAATGTCGAGGTGGTAGAAGAGGAGGTGGAGGAAGGGGACGAGGGGAGCGGTGGAGGTAGTAGAGGGGAACCACTGGAGATTAGCAGTGAGAACACCGGGCCGGGGGTCAATCGGATGAAGATGGAGGGGATAATGGATTGGCTGAGGAGGATGGAGAGGTTGGAAAAGAAGAAGAGGAGGAAGAAGTATCACAGGCACACAGCTGAACAGATAAAGAAATGGAAGCGTGAGTTCTATGCTTCTATTTGCTCTGCTTCCTATTTGCCTTTGCTCTGCATGTGTATAATGGATTAGGTACGTAGAGCTGCATGAAATCAATGGGCTAAGTATATGTTCAGCTGTGTGATGGGCCTTTTAAGACTATTTTGTGAATCAGATAGGCATAAAATCTGGTTGAAATGATGAAAGAAAGAAAAAGTAGCCACTCTATTAGACAGCCTTGCCGACAGGCTACTGAACTATGTTTTGCCCATCAACCAGGTTTGACAGGGAAACAATAATTCAGAAATCTATCTAACGAAATGTCTGAGAATTATCTTGTAAGGTGGTCTTTACCATTAAATCGTTGTTACTAGACAAGATTTAAGATGACTCAGGCCATCTGAGAAAAACAGGATGATACCCGAGTATTCTTTTCCCTTTTTTCTTTATGGAAAGGATCATACCCAAGTATTCCAAAACATTATTTATGAAACCCTAAATCCTCACCTTATTCCTTCAGTTTATTTAATTACCCAACCTTGAGGATCTAGTTTTTGTCAGTTGTAATGAGCCCTATCTTATAAATACACTTCTTGTTCCCCACAAAATTATGTGCAGCTCAGTTCGAGAACTTTCGAAACAAGAGAACAGTTACTGGCCGATTTAATTTAGAATCAGCATTCTACAAGTTCTTGTTATTCTCCAAACTTTTGTAATACTTTTTTTTTTCTTGAAATAAAGGAGATTATTTGGTAGCATGTCTTGATATATCCAATTTGAGTCTAATAAATTCAAATACTCATCAAGGTGGCATTAGATTATTGGTTGGCCATATTCTCTCCAATTTGGCAGTACAAACTGTCTAATTTAGCTAAAATGCTTGGCACAAGCACCAATATATCCATACTGGCAAAAGCTTAAAAGAATTTAGAGCAGAATTGAGTTCCATAAATGTTGGCCAAGGAGCCCAGATGTGGCCACAAACGGAATATTGCTGAACGATGCAGCTTAGGAACAATGCCTGTTCGATCCTAATATCGTTTCTTGGCATGTTTATGTCAGGTTATTCAAGGAGTCACCACATCCAGATGAGAAGCAAAGGGAGCTACTAAGCAAGCAATTAGGCCTCTCTGCCAGGCAAGTGAAGTTCTGGTTCCAAAACCGACGCACCCAGATCAAGGTAACCATGCTAAGGACTCATTTTGTATCTTAACAGAAAATTTTTATGTTTAAATTAATTATTCGCTCTACGAATTACACATTTACAAAATAGTTGGTATATATATATATATAGATTTTGTGCTCGTATATTTGGTGGCTGATGAGGCTTTTTAATGTCCCTCAGGCAATACAGGAGCGGCATGAGAACTCCCTTCTGAAGTCAGAGATAGACAAGCTTAGAGATGAGAACAGGGCCATGAGGCAGATGATTAATAAAGCTTGCTGTCCCAACTGTGGCTTTGCTACCTCAAGTAAAGACACCACAATGACTACTGAGGAACAACAACTACGAATCGAGATTGCCAGACTTAAAGCAGAGGTTTGTAAACAAGTCATGGTTAATCCAGTCAATTACATTCAGTTGGGATTGCTGTTTTTTTTCTCTCTCACTGTGTGTGTTGTTGTTGTTGTTTTCTATCAAGTTCTTTAATAAGTTTGTTGTCAGTGCTATTGCTGTCAACTGTTGCTATATTTGATTCTATGGATGCTAGTACTAATTCCTCAGTCTCTACTATCACTGCTGAAAACATCTCAGTTGATGCCTTTCAATATGTAGATAGAAAAGTTGCGAGCAATGCAAGGAAAGGTTGCTGAGGGAACTGCTTCACCGAGTTCATCATTCTCTGCAGGCACTGATCAAAACAACAGAAGTTCTTTGGATTGCTATAGTGGGTTCTTCGGGCTTGAGAAGTCTAGGATTTTAGAGATTGCCAACCTTGCCTTGGATGAGCTGATGAAGATGGCAACAACCCTTGAATCTTTGTGGGTCCGAAGTGTTGAGACAGGCCGTGAAATACTCAATTATGATGAGTACATTCGAGAATTTTCACCCGAGATTTCCAGCAAAGGACAAGTCAGGCATTCTATTGAAGCATCTAGAGAGTCAGGAGTTGTCTTCTTGGACATCTCAAGGCTTGTAAAGGCTTTCATGGATGTGGTATGATCTCTATATTTGACTTACTGTTGCTCTGCCACCTTTTTTCTCCACGTAACAATATTAGCATCTAACCTTATTGAATTACAACAGACTCTACTCTTCTCTGTACTACAGAATTCTTTACTTCATATTGGCCTACTTATTTAGTTTGTCGACTTTCCAATCTATAGGGATGCAAATGAAACAAGCTGAGCCAAGCCAAGCAGGCGTTTGCAAAAACAGTAGAGAAGCTTGGTTGGCTCAATAAAAAGCTCAACTTAGCGAAGATTGAGAATAAATGTTCAAATAAGTGGAGCTCTAAAAACTACTTGAACTCAATTTATTTCTAAATGAACCGAGCCAAGATGAGCCCGAGCAGATCAGAAACAGCTCTAAAAACCTTAGACATGCCATGATATGATATTTGAAATTTACAATAAATTAAACTGCACATTCATCATCTGAAGTAGCAGTTTATCGTATAGAATTGTTAATATCTTCTTATTGGTTTCTGTGGTCTCTAGAATCTTTTATCCAAGTCAACTAAATTAAGTAGAATTGCATGCATGAGCTTTTTGGCTGCGCCTGTATGTTCCTTAATCTCCTTTTCTTGATTTTTTTCTCCCCATTTTTGTTGTTGTAGAACCAATGGAAGGAATTATTCCTTGCATGGTTTCCAAGGCATCCACCATAGATGTTATTTATAGTGGAAAAGGTGAAAGTGGAGATGGCACTATACAACTGGTAAGCCTTTTTCTCAAAAAAAGAAAAAAGAGGTAACTTCAAACAATGCGAGCAAGTATTGTCATCTATGGAGCTTGCTCTTTGCATTTAATTTAATGACTCAAGCATCAAGTTAGAAGCAGAATAATTTTTTTTTAATGTTTCCAGATGTTTGCAGAGCTTCAAATGCTTACACCTATGGTACCTACAAGAGAATTTTACTTCATTCGGTACTGCAAACAACTGAGTCCGGAAAAATGGGCCATTATAGATGTGTCGATTGACAAAATTGAAGAGAACATTGATCAATCACTTGTGAAGTGTCGGAAGCGACCTTCGGGCTGCGTCATAGAGGACCAAGCCAATGGTCACTGCAAGGTAGTTCATCTTATGCATGTCTTCCCCCTATATATATAGCACTTCTGCATTCTTACCTCTTACGACCCTGTGAGACAAGAGTAAAACAAGATTGATGGCTTTACCGTTGAAACTAGATTTACAGGACTTGGGTACAATTAAACTTCCTAAGTTAAATTTGATATTAAATTTGATATCTTTATGTTCATTAGGTAACTTGGGTGGAGCATGTGGAATGCCAAAAATGTGCAATTCCAACGATGTATCGATCAATCGTTATGAATGGATTAGCATTTGGGGCTCGACATTGGATGGCAACACTGCAGCTCCAATGTGAGAGGATAGTTTTCTTCATGGCAACCAATGTTCCTACTAAAGATTCTAATGGTGAGCAGCAATTTTATCTCTAATCTTATGTATTGCTTCTGAATCATCTTACACAGTAATTCCTACAGGGGTCTCCACACTAGCTGGAAGAAAGAGCATTCTGAAGTTTTCACAACGGATGACTTCGAGCTTTTGTCAGGCTATTGGTGCATCACGCAATCGCACATGGACAAAGGCATCTATAAGGAATGGAGAGGACATTCGATTCACATCAAGGAAGAATGTTAATGACCCTGGGGAGCCCACAGGAGTGATTGTGTGTGCGGTTTCCTCCACATGGCTGCCTGTTCCTTCCATGGCTCTATTTGATTACTTGAGAGATGAGTCTCGAAGAAATGAAGTGAGATATGATTTGATTCAATCTCTTGAATCATAATTGTCGAGAAGCTAGTAAGTTTCACAGCAATAATTCTCTTATCAAATTGCAGTGGGATATCATGCTTGCTGGAGGACCAACTGAAACCATTGCAAATCTAGCGAAGGGACAAGATCGCGGGAACTCCGTTCTAGTCCATGTAAGTTTCAAATGTATTATTCACTGCCATGGTACTAATTCAATACTTGGAATGTAGAGAACAAACAGCATCAGAAATTCTAAACACTTAGAGATTCTTAGATGTACATTCCATATTGCACACACTCCCCTCTAAAAACATCAACAAAAGAATTTTTTAGAATTATTGTATAATCTAACTTGTTGTAATGCAGGCAACAAAATCGACAGATAGGACTAGTATGTGGGTCCTTCAAGATAGCAGCACGAATGCTTATGAGTCGATGATAGTCTATGCACCTGTGGACATTGAGGAAACGCAATCCGTGATGACCGGGTGCGACTCAAGTAATATGGCCATATTGCCCTCTGGATTCTCCATACTTCCTGATGAGCTTGAGACAAGGCCTCTTGTGATCACATCTAAGCCAGAGGAGAAGGACACCAACGGAGGTGGATCCTTGCTTACAGTAGGAGTCCAAGTCCTTGCTAATACATCGCCTTTGGCTAAGTTGACAATGGAGTCTGTGGAGACTGCAAGCACCTTATTCATGTACATTGCAGAACATTAGGAAAGCTTTTCAGTGCGAGGATGGTTGATTGTATGATATAGATAATTTCAATTTGAAAGTAGCTTGTGTAGATTTCTTGTTATTGTGAAGTTCAAGATAAACTAGTCACCAATAGGAAGCTTTCAAACATTTTTAAGATTTTTTTTTCCTAAGCAAGTTCTTTGTTGTTAATTTGAGGGAGTTGACAATGTGCACATGGAATGAAAAAAAATTGTTTTTTCAAGCTGTCTCAAAAATTCTTGTACGAGGGCGAAGAGCAATTTGCGAGGGTTCTGCGTCTGTCGCAGTTTTTTGTGCATGTCGGTATATTTGTTAATGCAACACTCTTGGCTCCGTGACTTTTGTAGCAGGTTGCCTGAACCCAGAACAAAAGATCCGTGGATGATTGTATTAATCTCACCGTAAGGTTATCCCAAACCATCTAATCATTTCTGTGCCTAGAGAAACTATTAAAGCAGCAAACTGAGAAGCTAACTCCATGGAAATTACGCCCACGGCTGCAAGGAAAAGTTCTTCCTTTGTGATGTCAAGCCTGCCACAGTTCCATTCTCTACATGCCTAAAAATTTTCTGGTAAGTACATTGAGTTGGTTCTTATCCTCTCCCTCAGGCAGAGAAAAAAGATAAATGCGACACTGCAAAATAGCTGGAAAAATTCTTTAAACCAGATAGGTTTACGACCACCCATTGCGGGTGCCTGCTTCCAGTTAATAAAATCATGAAATGAGAGGAGCAAAGGGTTATATATGTATATATGGCTTTGTCGGTAAGCGATCGAATGGATAGTTTGGTGAGAACGATAATGAACTGGATAATAACTAGCTTGATTGTCTGTTAGTTGATGAATAGCGTTGTCTTGTCCAATGCCAGAACAGTGGGGGTTGGACACAGGTCAGGCAGGTGATGCCTGGCTGTTAGGTGATCCTTGTGCCAACCACCTTCCCTCTCTACCTTTCAAACTTTGGTAGGTTCCTCTCCTCAACTTATAATAAAGACTCCCATCTGTTGGAAGTTCCAAAATGCACCTTCGCTTCCATAAAGTGGGAGCATTGTCCTTCTTGCAAGTTCATAATAGCATATGGCCTCTTAAGCCCACATGAACCTTCCACGCCAAGCAATGTTTAGCAGAAGTTATTTTTGTTTTGTTAATACCTAGCAACCTAATAGCCTAACCCCGGACAAATGGTATACTGCCCGAGGTGTTGGCTGCACCACGGAATAAGGGTTGTTAATCTTGTGGTGAACTTCTTTGGTATGGGCATGATTGTCTATTCCCTCTGGTTGCTGAAGTTATGGTGGAAGGATTTGTAGAAGTAGGCGTTTCATCATCTTCTATACCCAGACCTTGGTATCCTCATATCTCCATCTTCTCTTTTTCTTTCCATTTTTTTTTTTTTATTTCCTTTAATACTTGGTGGTAGCCGGCATTGGGTTCAATTACTTCGATTGTTCATGTACAATAGACTACAACAAAAAAGCATACTTTTAGCTGTAATTGCTTCATCTGTTCATGCACTGCAGACACTTCTAACCTTTTTTTTTTTGGCAATAACTTGCTCGGTATTGACCTCATAGCTTCTGTTGTACAGGTTCATCTACGCATTTCTAGGGCTGGGCATCATTTTCTGCTTCAACGCGCTCATTGGGCACATCGTATCTAATTGTATCAATACAATTGCTCTCTCCATTGTATCCTTCTCTATATGCATGGTGAAACCATCTCTTGGATATAAGCTACTTGGGAAATCCTATTATCACTTTCACAGATTTCATGTTCACAGGTTCTCAAAATAAATCTAGAACAACTTTTTTCTGAGTTTGGATGAAATTCATGAAAGCGTAGGAAACCATCATGCCCTTTAACAATTGTTTACTATACATTCAAACAAAGGAATTACTGCACATTCAGAATAGTAAATGCTTCTTGATGGACTCACTTTGCACAATTGTGTTAAGTAATTTGAGACAGCCAACAGCATTCAGGTGCTTCAGATATATCCTTAACCGCTACAGTACATACTATTCATCTGTTCCATTCTATTGCTTCAAATTGTGGTAACCGCCGTGATTTTTTTCAAGATAGACTGGCAAAGTGTACGCTTCCTGTTCTAGCTAATATCCTATCTGCTATTAAAGTTTCAAATTTCAGACGTGCTAACCGAAAAGAGAAAGGAGCAGCAACATAACTATTCCTTCTTTTAATTGTTTTTGTAGGCCATTTCCAAGTATGTAGATGGGAATATCTTTAAGAACATATTGACATTTCACCTAAATGTATGTCGCCTGATCAGCATTACAACGATTCTAGCACAGGTGATTGCTATCTAACCATGCCATGCACTTACTGTTTGTGCTTCTATATCTACGTCTATGACAATTTTCAGTTGGAGTGCGTCATTCACTTTGATCACAAAACAACCCAATAAGAATTCATGAAGTAAAACAATGGACATGATTATCAGATTTCTTGTACATTAGAATTAGCATAATCTTCATGTTATTGATTTGTATAAAGTCAACAGATTTTTTTTATTAATCTAAACTCAATGTGCATCAGTAAGAGATGGATGATAAATGGAACTTTTAGTGAATTATATCAAGAAATCCTGCTCAGCTCCAAAGTAATCGATATCATTTCAACATGCATGCCATCTTAGGAAATGAAAAGTGGAACACATACCCATGGCAGGCAGCCACTTGATGAAATAAATAATACCAAAGATTTTCTTACGAATAATACTGAAGATAAATATCAAGCTACTGCTATATCTATATCTTTATTGCTGACATGATTTACTTATTTGTCATGCCTCATCACATTCATTATGTATCATACGTGTTAATGTCTATGGAAGACAAAATGCAGTTCACGTAAGTCATATCTGTATGATTAGCACTACTTAATCAATAATGTAGCATGCATTGATGATGTTTCAGGTGAATGTGTTGGTGCTGGCTATTGTTTATGGGCATTAGGACCCCAACCAAGGAATCATTGTGGAAGCCTTGCAACACCCAATTTGAGATACTCCTTTCTGGTGTCAACATCTGACTCTCCACCAGCTCTCCCACCTTCCGCCCCAGCCTTTGCAAGGAGAATCCAGTCTTCAAGCAGTGCTGCTGGCTGATTCTGGCTAACAAAGAAGACATTAATTTCAAGTTGGATAGGGACAGATGCTAGAGTCTCCATAAGACTAACCTAAGTTTAATAATCACATAATCCATAACTTATTAGAAGACAACTCTCTGCTTGCAAACATTGCTTGTCACCTTAGCAAATGGTGTTTGCTGAGCCCATGGGCTTGTCACCATTTGCACCAATTAGCAGCTCAGACTTCATTTTGTGGTGCCACCACAAAGTGATTTTTCCACTCATTGTTATCGTGACCCCGTACAAATAACATCCAATACCAATTCATCCACTGCTATGTGAAAAGACTGCTTCAATCTGACAATTCTTCTATTTCATGATATAACAGAGCCACATATTGGCTTCCTCCTCCCCACCCTACTCCATGACCCCCCACCCCCAACAAACACCAAAAAAAAAAAAGAAGCTATAATGAGATTTTCGGAAAGTTGGTGTCATCTAGCCAATTTCTTCGTTGCATTAGTTCTTAAATTCATCAAATCAGATAAACAAGAATAGCAAAGTAACATCATTCTCTTATTACATTTTATCATTGGAATAAAAAGGATCCAGCATAAAAGACAAGATCATGAGAAGGATAAATGCTGAAGATGGCATTAGTTATTGCAAAAGGGTACACACATTAGAAAGAATGAAACACAAATTTGAAAAAACACATAGCCGCATGAGATGATAATCCTTCCAGGTTAGTGGTCACCTTCAAATCTGGTGAAAGTTTCTGGAGACAACCAGACACAACATTGCCCATGCTGGGCATTGTAGTGGCAATTTGTCATGTAAGAAGAATGACACAAACATGATAAACCAGTCATATGAACAACTCAAATATGGGGCTCCTTAATTCAGACTCCAATGATTGAGATGTGAAAAGCTGTGTTCTGCCTTCTGCTTTAAGGCTACCAAGATGGCATAGTTTCTACACTCCTCTTAGACCCACACAATGTCCAATGATTCTGCTGATGTTCGTTTAAGAAATTTTTGATGAATGGTAACCAATTAACAATGTAGCAATAAAAAATGCTGAATTCATTCTTTGTCTTGTCAGAAGTAAGATAACAGTGCTTACTCAGTGCTTACTCTGTTCTTTAATGTATGAGATACCACATACAGGCACATGGAAGGATCAGCTTCCCCTGCAATCTCCTAAAGCTTGATCCTTTTTAACCCACAACAAGTACTAGTGATGTTTGAATCCATCAATCTCCAAGATGTTTTTGAATTTCTCATTGGCAGCCGCTAGCTCAGTGGCAATTCCGGCTTCATTTGCAGGAATGGCCAGCATTCGGAAGTACCAGTTTTCACTCACAAAGAATGACAGCCTAGTGCTTCCTTCTTATATACAGAATCAATGTGTGTGCATGTGCTAGAATTAGATTTACTTTTGAAGAATGTTAATTTGTCATAGACTGCTGAATATGTAGTGTATCAATACGCACAGATATAGAAGGTTTAAGATCCGAAGGCTAGCAGTAGACTGCCTAAATGCAGCAGAAAATCTTAGTTCTACTCAATTGTAAGAGGGAGTAAATTTACCACATGTAATTACTATACCAATCACCATGTGGTCACCGGGTGAACCAGCAGTTCTAAGTGCTACATCACATAACCTGTGTAAAAGAAGCAACAAATACCTTACAATTATGGTTCTGAAATGCTGAATCTTGTCAGCATTATCCAACAGGTATGAATCAAAGGGAAATCCTTTGTCCACAACAATAATGATTTTCAGTCTGTGCAGGCACCTGCATAAATCAGTAACAAAGAAAATATAAGCAATATGAGAAAATCCTGTTAGGATTGTACTGTGGGTTTGAACTTACGGTTTCTGTGTTGCAAATATGCTTGGCAAGATGTAGATTGCAATAGAAGATATATCCACATTAACAATAGCAACATAAAAACTAATGCAAAACAAAAGGATGTCCCACTTAACATTTCATCCAATTCATATTCGTCACAGAATTCGGAATCACATACATTTAGAAATCTTGTAGCATGGATCTTTGAGCACCATCAAGAACTTGAAAATATGTCCAATCAAGCACCAACATAATTTACAGTTCTACAATGCATCAGCAGGAGAACCAAACCTACAAATTGGAATATAAAAGGACTGTTAAAACAAGTTGAGTTCTTATTTGCTAAGCAGATGTTTACAAGCTGCCCTATACTAGTGCTTATAACAAATATCACATAAATTTCACTCTCCCCAGGATCTGGACTCCTTTTGACACATTATACAAGCAAAAGAAATGTCAATCTTCCCGCTCATTGATTTTAAATCGCCAGTCGTATGGCATGAAGAATACCATGCCAGTGCCTCAACAGCACTACAGCACATAGCACTTAGCACACTACCAGCTGCATGCCAGTAACCAGTGTGCTGCTGTGCCGATGCACACTGTTATGGCACAACATGGTACTACCATGCCGTCAAGTTCAGCAGCATCTCTTGCTTAACATAGAGTATTCTCCTTTTAGAAGCAGTTGCATAATATGGAATTAAATATAATTTGGAGCTAGCTTTTCAATCCAAGACCACTACCATTACACTGTACCACCGAAGAAATATGATGCAGATGTAGAAAGGACTTGCAAATGAGAAGTTGTCATCTTCCCTCTTTTGATATTCTCTTATATTTGAATAAGATGGACAGTCATCAACTCTGATGTAGTCCAAATTTTAGCAGCTCTAAACTGAGAAAAAGATATAGCCAGTCAAAGAGATAGGTAATGACAGACAATGCATATTTAGCATATTAATTTGTCTCAGAACATGATTATTTCTCACTTTAGGTGTCATATGCTAGGAAAACAAAGTTATGATAAATATCCCTTAGAGCCACCAGGTGGAGGGGGCGAGGTGATTGGATCTAACATATTAATCACTAAACTGATTGCCTGCCACCTAAATGTCTCAAATTGCTAGTAGAAACCAAGCAAACATGTATAAAAAATATGAAAGTCTCTATATACCTAGAACAGAGAAAAACAATCCACATTAATCAACATACTCAACTAATAGTTGAAAGGTCTGTTGGATAACCATCACTAACAAGCCTTGACTAGTTTATCTGGGTTGGCTTTTGAATTGATCTTCGCCATATTTCTTATAAAGCATTAGATCTACCATCAATGCCAAAAAGATAAATAACCGACAAACTTCTCATACTTGTTTCTGAAACTTTTCCCAGTTTTTGCACTCATCCACAAAAATCTGAGCTCTTATGCCAGTCATGGCCACTTTCTCTGTAGTTTTCTCTGTCAACTTATCTAGTACCATTCTAACTCCCTAATTAGTCTAGTATACAATTTATTCCAGCACTAGCCTTCTCAAAAATGCCACTAGATATCAGAATTCTGATCTTTAATAATGATCAGTGCTGCTTATGATAACAAGAGAACATATCCAATCCATAGCGAATGTTGTCCCAATATTCGTTATGCCAGATTGCATAATGCACTTGCATGACAAAAAGTGTGTTTTGTTAACTCTATTTTTCACACTTTATAACTGGTTAAATACCATAGCTGCAAAGATGATTGTAAAAGTAGGCCAAAAATTTGTCAATTGCCAAATCCTTCATAAAGAATAGTATTTTAAGATTCCTATTTACTGCTTCCACTGGTCACCATTTTTTCATTAAATTTTGACCTATTTTACACCTGTATGCTGCCTATTTAGTGCAGCAAGGTATATAAGTGCTAAAATTGAGTAATAATGTAAAACTTTGAATAGTAATTTGAAAAGCAATGGGTTATCACATCCAAGGTTTTAAGCCCTGGAGGGATAGAGGGCATCCTGGCCGTCTTGTCCCGTTCCTGTGAAAGAAAGGAGACTAGGATGGGGTTGAGACATTAAAACCCATCTATATAGGGAAAGAAGAAGAAAAAGAAGAAAGAAGGAAAGATGAAAAAGGAAAAGTTAAAGAAAAGAAGAAGAAAGATGAAAGAAAGACAGAAAGAAAGGGAGAAGAAAAGAATGAAAGGAGACAAGGAAGAAAAGCAAGTGAAAGAATAAGAAAAGGAAAAAAAAGAAGAAGAAAAGGAAGGGATAATAAAAAGAAAAAAAAGAAGAAAGAAAGAAGAAGAAGAAGAAGAAGAAGAAGAAGAAG
>KE505053.1:22305-35216 GCA_000441515.1 Elaeis oleifera | reverse complement strand
TTAATATATATATATATATATAGAGAGAGAGAGAGAGAGAGAGAGAGAGACGCGATGATAAACCAATAATAAGTAAATTTTATATGGATAGAGTTATCACCTCTGTGATGCGGGGCAGTATACCAGAGCTTACCATGCTACATCAACGTGTCAGCAGGCCCAATGTTGATCAAAAGGCAATTCACGACTAACGTGGCGCATAGGCCAGCAGTACAAACATTACACGAGCGGTGACATTTGAGGTGGCAATCCATGGACTGACCCACCAGACCAACATATAATTAGTGATTTTGGGTTTGACATGAACGAGTGAAGTGTAAACAAGTCGACTTGATGGAACATTTTATTAAATGGCTTTATAATTCTGAGCCATTTACTTACTTTAGATTCGTTGAATAATCGGGCCAACTTATTTTTAAATCAGTCAATATTAAATCTCAGCCTTTGGTGCATTTGATAAATGGATTAGGCTCAAAGTTATTGCAATTTATTGTCAAGTCCTATTAGCTAGCATTTTTATTTTTAGTGCTGGTCTATATTAGTTACATCGAGTCTCATCTTTGGCATAACAAAGTTTATTTAAAATAGAGATAATAATATTTTCATCTTTTAATAAGAAATATGTTATTTTGTAGGAGATAATGATATTTTATCATGTAATGAGAGAACGTGTGTATCATATTATCAAGAGGAGGAGAAAATTATATCAAATGAGCAAAGGAGAGTTTTCATGAGACATGAGAGGAGCCGGACTCATTGTTTCATCTTTATTTTTTAAATAATATATTTTTTTCATTATTATTATTTGATTTAATTCATATTTATTTTAGATCCTAGACATCAAGCAGCATAATGCTTTACATAGTATCATAGCAAAGTTAGAGTGTATTTAAGTGGTGTGTAGCTTCGATTAGATTTATTGCAGTATAACTTTTCAAGTGACAACTTGATTGTTAGTGATTTTAAAAGTGATTATTCGGCATTGTTCAAAGCTTTCGATATTTTATTGTGTATATAAGCAAATATATGGACTCTATTATGATTCAATATTCAATTCATGGTAGTTAACTTTACCAACATTAATATAATTACTTTTGCTATCTTTTGTATCCGTTAAGTGAACAATACTTGTTATCCAATTTAGAAATCTATATTCAAATTGATGAGATATTTTGAAAGAGTTACAAGCAATATGAATATATACTTTTAACAATTAGATTGCAAGAAATAAGTGGAATATAAAATTTAAGAAGATAATGGATTATCTAAGTTACAGTTAAATTTTATATATTGTGGATATCTGCTTAATATCTAACAAGATGAGACATTTCAAACAAAAGTTATTGAAGAGTAGGTTTTAGTTATATGTTTCCTTGAAAATCCAAATGAAGAGCATTTAAAGATGAAGATTTAAATCAAAAGAAGGTTTGTTAGCTGGAGATTGGATTTGGTTTTGAAAACTTGAAATAGGATCAGGTTGATCAACTCAATGATCATCAATTCTAAAAAGAACATAGAGTAGGAGGTTTTGATTATATGGGTGGTATATCAAGTTTGAAAGAATTATGATTGAAAAATCGATTAACTTTGAAATTGCTCAAAAAGAATCAAAGAATGCTATAGATGATCCGATAATAGAGATTCATACCGAGGAGTTAAATCATACAGAAGATTCTTATATTGAAGCTATTCAATATATGAATATTTTTTTTGGAGATTTGATTAGCCATAGGGATGTAATGCTGATTAATTTTGAAGTAATTTCAAAATTAAATAGCAAGAAATATGCTTGGTATGAATAATTTATATTGCATCCCCACATTTGACAGGGCTTTTGGTATACCAATCAATTTAGAAGCCACTCAAAAGATCGAATAGTTAGAAGATTACATGCATGATGATTTTAATTCCATGTGTAGGAGCCAACTATATATAGATATTTGGAGCTACTCAACCAGAAGTATGTGAATATGATTGAAGTTTTATTGTTGATTTTACTTCTTGACATATAATGGCCGATGCTTTAGTGAACAGTAATTGCAACTAACAAGTTGATGTTCGTTCAAATAAGCTTAGATACTTGACAAAAATGCAGTATAGAGACAAAAGAGTCAATATTAAGAGAAAGTATTATAAGATATTGTCAATTTCAATATGTGCATTAAAAAGATGAGTGAGTAAATATGTTATTCTTTGAGCTAATTATGGAGCTGCATTATTTACTTGTTGATTTAACAAATCATTATATATTATTGTTACCAAGACAATAACAGCAATAGCTATTGTGGCATTTCACAATATCCGCAATTTCACCTTAGTTAGTATAGACTTTGCAATAAAAGCAAGCAGAAAAATTCATTGTCCATTCTTGTCCTATGCTAGTTAGCTTAAGCCTCATGCTTAACATACTAGAATCTGTTTAATTTACGGTGGAGACAGTAATATTTCTATCTTTTAGTGAGGAACGGTGATCTTTTCTTTCTTATAATAGGAAAAAAAAGTATGTCATTTTGTTAAAAAGGCAAGAGAATTATATAAAGAGAGATAATGGAAGAGTTTTTGTGAGGCAATTTGTGGGAGGGGCTGAATTCTTTGTTTCATCGCTTATTTACTTTTTAATAATTTAATTTTTTTATCAAATTTTTCTTCTACTTCCGTGGCTTGATTTATCTAGTATTTGTTTTGGATCCTATATTAACGTTTTTGACCTACATTGAGTAATGTATTTTTCTACATGAAATAATATATTTTTTAAAATCTACACCTTAACATGACTCGATACAATCTTTTGCCACTCCAAGGAAGCATAATGACTGTACTTTTGTATTCCTAGCCTTTACACCCTCGATGCTAATAATAACCTCTATTATGACATCATTCTATTGCATTTGTACTTATCAAAAAAATCTCGTAAAGTGAAAATATCCCAATTCCTCATAGAAATAACGTGCTGTGCTATCCAATCCTATCCGGCAACCATCTGGATGGCTATTCTCCATCTTTATTCATGTCTTTTTTTCTTTTTTTTTTCCTTTATCTCTTCTTCATCCTTTTTTATTTCTTATTTTCAATTTTTTCTCTTTCTTTCGTTATTTTTAGTTTCTTTCACAGAATTAAACGGGACGATCAAGATGCTCTCTGCTCCCATCCCGCCGGAATTTTAGATCCGCGATAACTTAGCCCATCGACGTCCTGCAGCGTTCAAGGACACGTACAAGGCACGCAAGGTCACCACGATCTAGTGCCTTAATTTATCCCCTCTCCCCATTACAACATCATGAGACAATGGAGTAACTAAAATATTTTGTAATATATATCAGAGCATCAAAAGGATAATGAAATGAGTAAGCAACAGACAAGCTGGCCGGCAAATTTGCGACCATGCAGGGATTAGATTAATTAATAATAAGATGTCATAATTAGTGGTGTTTGGAATAGTTAAAACCGTGGTCGACCCGCAGAATCACGCAAATCCCGTATCGAACATCACCGTATCCCACGTGCTTCACACGCACCCCCGCATGCGCACGCTAACCCTATTAGTATTAAATACCTCCCAAACTGCGCCCACCGTTCTCCCTCATCCCCTTCTAGTCCTTCGTGCCTTCTGCTGACACCACCGCTTCAAGAAGCCTCCCATCCGCCACGTGTCCTGCTCGTCACCGAAGCGCCCCTTCCCTCGGCCGCATCGTCCTTCAATTCGAGTCCCAGACGTCACCCCGAGGACTTACCTTAATATGCCACGTCATCACCGACCCGGTCCCTATCCCTTTATAAAACCGGGGGCGCCCAAGGGCGAGCGCTTTCCCTCTCACGTAGACGCGCGGCGGGGCGCACGATAGAGTAGCAGCGATGGAGGACGCTAACGTGCGCGAGAGCACTGGGTACCGGTCCGCGGATCGGAGGTTAAGTACCCTTGGGAGGCATCTGGGCGGCCTGTCTCCTTCGTCCGCTGCTTCTCGTCTTCCACCCATGGCATCCGAAAACCCTACTGGGACGATCGCTCCTTCCCGACCGCTGGGTTCTACGGCGGATCCATATTTGGCCATGTCGTCCAGGCGCCGGAGGATCCGATCCTTGGGGTAATAATCTGTTTCGTTGCCGTGGATCGCTGATCGCAAGGATCGGATTGGTCATGGTTATTTTCTTGGGTTTTGATTCTTTGTTTTTGATTGGTGGTTTGTTCTTGATGTCTTTTCTGTCGGTTCTCGGCGTATCTGACCGAAAAGTTGAGATCTTTGAGTGGTTTCAATGGGTTTGGGTGAGTTTCTTGGATTTATTCTGATAACTATTTGTATCGTATCTTTGTTTTGGGATTAACAGGTGACGGTTGCGTATAACAAGGATCCAAGTCCTGTGAAGGTTAATTTGGGTGTTGGAGCTTACCGGACTGAGGCAAGATCTTTGGGATCTTTAGATGGGATGGTTTTATCGGTCGTCTAATAAATCCTTTTTCCTTCTTTCTCCTTATCTAATTTGTCCTTTTGTGACAGGAAGGGAAGCCGCTTGTTCTGAATGTGGTGAGACGAGCAGAGCAGATGCTAGTCAATGATCCGTATGATCTTTCTCATCTTCTTATCTTTTGTTGGATAGAATACTTTTTCTTCGGGGGAATTAGGAAAAGTTTATTAATTGTCCTTTTTGCGTAGAGGTGAAGCAGTGCCTGACAAACCGTGGGATGTTTTCATGTGAAAATAAGTAACATCCAAGGTTATTTGTTTGTTTGGTTGCAAGGGAAACGACTTACGAAGTACGTTTCCTTAAACTTTGCAAAATTAAACCTTTAAAAGAACTTTTTCCATGATCATTAGAAATTGGAATCATTCTTTCTGCCAAAATCTCCTAAAAAATGAGAATTATTCTTGAAAAAAGAAATTTGGTATCTTTTGTGGTTTTGTTATGTTTTTTTCCCCATTTGAGTTATCCAGAACAGAAAATATTATGTCTTTCCTGCTTGCCTCACGTATTCACCTCCAAGGAACATTTCCTTTCGCCTGGACACTTCCATAGGTTTCTGGCAATGTTTCATCATCATCATCACGATGTTCCTTTTTTTTTTTAAATGTTTTGTTGTTTCTCTAGTCGTGATTTTGATTGGTTTTCGGCTAGTTTGCCCTTTTTTTGGTGCCACTCCATCTTTCATAATATAAATCTATTTTTCCCGAAATTGCTGATCCCACTTTGGCCATTTATTCATCTCAATACATTCCACTCTGGGATTATTTTTATTTTGTTATGGATATTTGTCCTTGTTCTTGTCCAATGCTGTTCTAAGCCCATAAAGGTCTTACCAAGACCCACCAGCATGTGTGACGAATTTAATCTGGAGTTATCTATTTTGGCCTTGCCCGCTTTCCTCTTTAGACTTGGGAACAATCACCAAGAAAACGGATAAGTATCTTTCTCAGCTCTGACATGATAAATAAGCATATTTGCTCTTGTATTCATCATTTTTCCTGATGAAAGGAAATAGATCTTGATGACAGTTTGCAAACATATCTGCTTTTGTCAGTTTTCCTTCTAAGTTGGCGAGTTGCTTATTCAGTGCCTTGTATTGGATGGTCTTCAGGTCTCGAGTTAAAGAATACCTTCCTATCACTGGATTGGCAGAATTCAATAAGCTCAGTGCTAAACTAATCTTTGGATCTGACAGGTACATGATGACATGTAATTTAACGGTTTTGCGACTCTACCAGTATTCGATGTGGCATGTGATGATATTTGCACATTTTGTAGCAATTTATTTTCTTATCAAATGATTAAAAGTGATCGAAAACTCATAGCGCGCATCCTGATTGTCTAAGAAAATTGCCTTTTCATCTTAAATAGGTTATCTGTTGTTTGCTTGTTTGACGGATGAATAGGGTATCAGTTTCCTGCAAATAGAACTGAAATTTACATAATATCAGGTTTGATTTGCAAATAATCATAATCAAACCATCTAAACAGTAACACATAATGGGGATCCTTTTGCAGAATGTGAGGTAGCCGTTGCAGGAGCTGGTTTGTCCTATTATGTGACTGCATCAAACTAGATGCTGCCGAGTTGTAGACATTTTTTTGTGTTAAAATGCCACTCTTTTGAAATGTTGCTCAGAGTATCATGGATTTTCGCTAGGACACTGGTGTCCGATTTTGGAGGCTCGAGGACAGATAAATGTTTGATCATGGTATTTTACATGCGAAGTCATGTTTTAGCAGTAATGAAGAGACATCATATACAAAACCTTCTAACATCTATTCTTGACCAAGCTAAAAAATAGCTTAACCTATTAAATGAAGCATAACTTATTAGATGCCTGTGTAAACTATAACTCAAAGCAATTGATCGATACTAACTACGATACATGCATTTTTTAATTCAAATTTATTTGAAAGTTTCGAAATACAGTATGATTATTCATTTATAAGAAACCAAAGGTGTGTACAAGAACTGATATTTGTTGGTATTTTGATACAAGTACCTCATGGTACCTCAACTAGTTTGAAGGGTCCTTGGCATTAGGGAAATCAGGGTGTCTTTCTAAAGGATGTGGAGAGTAGACATATAATAATACTTGTTGATCTCTTGAGGATATAACTGAGCTCAGTTGCTAGATTCAGTAATCAATATTGCAACATAAAGAACAAGGCTTTTCATATGTATTTGTGATCAATTTTCGGATCCTAATGTGCTTTTAGTTCAAGATAAAGTTTCTGCTTCTGGACATAATCAGTGACGTGTCTATGCTAAACCATTTCACTCATAGGGCAAGGCTACAAGAAATATGAAAATTGCTTATTTAAGATATAGTAGCAAAAATCATTTAAAACAATAACTAGTGGGACATTAGAGACAACTAACAAGCAAATGAAATAATTAAGAACAACTTGTTAATATTATGTAGAATTTATTACAATAAACTGCTTGATAACAAGTTTCTTACATCATGTATATGAACAGCTATGAAATAAAAAGTACCCAATTGGCAAACATGGCATGACAGTTTTAGGTAATGGCATGTTCCATACCTATAGGTTTGAAGGTATTTTAATACTTGCAAAGATGACATCTCTATGTTCAATTTACTCAAGGAATTAATCTTTTTGCTTCATTGAGAGTTGTTTTTCACTTAACCATGATTTCATTTGTGAATGTCATCAACTTCCATGGTTTCATCTGAAAGAATGATACATAATATAGCTGAAGCTCATCAAATACTTGTATGCACAGTTTGAATGTTATCAACTTATCATGAAAATGCCTCCTCGCTGTTTTAATGTCTTTTAGCTGAAATAAATTGTTCTTCTTGAAATTACTGTGCACAATTTTTTTTTTAATTGTCCGTGGCATGTAGTTAAGCAACATAATTCCAAGTAAAAAATATTGCCTTTTCTGGACTGTGATTTATTTTCTCTTTCTCCCCAAAAATTTAGAAGAGACTGTTTCTTTGACAATGACTGATCTTTTATCCTAGTACAATAATTTGACTCTTCCTGTATAACTTACACCTTTTTAATCAAGATATGGTCATTAATCAACACACATTTTTTTTTCCTCTGGTGCAGTCCTGCCATTCAAGAAATCGGGTGGCTACTGTGCAATGCTTGTCAGGCACTGGTTCACTGAGGGTTGGAACTGAGTTTCTGGCAAGGCATTACCCTGAGGTACATATTGCTCTCCTCTTTGTGTAATAGTTCTTTACGTGTCATTGTAGTTTGAGCCAGTATTTTTGTGACTTATATAATGTTATTTTCCAGCGCACTATTTACATTCCACAGCCCACATGGGAAACCATCCAAAAGTTTTACACTAGGTGGGCTATCTGTTAAGACTTATCGCTACTATGATCCGGTAACACGTGGGCTGAACATTCAAGGTATAAGCTGCCCTTTTCTGGCTTCTGCCTGGCAATAAATAAGGTTATACTTTAGTTTATGATATTTCAAAATTCAATGCATATTGACCTAAACATAACCACATGAACAGTTTCTATTTCTTTTTCCTTTTTTTTTTTTTTGCCTGTCTATTCCGCTGTCATACTCAACAGGTGACTGGTTTCTTGAATATTCTATAAGGTTTATGTTTTTAATCTTGGATTGTTTTAACCAATGCAAAAGCTTTTGATGCTAACTGGTTGATTTCTTTCTTGGGGGCACACTGTTGAAACAGGTTTGTTGGAAGACCTAAGTTCTGCTCCTTCAGGAGCAATAGTGCTTCTTCATGCATGTGCACATAACCCGACTGGAGTAGATCCTACTCTTGATCAGTGGGAGCAGATCAGGAAGTTGATGAGATCAAAGGGACTACTACCTTCTTTGATAGTGCTTATCAGGTAATCATAATATTGAAGTTATAAACACTGCTTTATCACTTAGTAGATCCTGCAGCTCAAGCAGGTAAGGAGCCTTTGCAGCTTTTCTTGGCAGTGCTTCCCTTACCATGTTGCTGATGTCACACCGGAGTCTACATTTGATCACATTTCTCCTGATGTCCCTTGTAATTTATCATCAGGATGCCATTGTTAGGCAACTTAGCAAGTCATGATCTGATTACTATTGTTATTGTTGTTGTTATTATTGTTGGTTTTGTTATTTAAAGAGCTTTACAATCTGAGAAAAGTAGCGAACAAATGATTATTTCTCTATGTTCTGAGTTTATCATGTATATAAAAGGGAGTCTACTTTCTTTGCAGGGATTTGCAAGTGGAAGCCTGGATGCAGATGCACAGTCTGTTCGCATGTTTGTTGCTGATGGTGGTGAATGCCTCATGGCTCAAAGCTATGCAAAGAACATGGGGCTGTATGGGGAACGTGTTGGTGCACTAAGCATTGTAAGAGGCTTCAAGCTTTTAAAATCCATAGTTAATATCTGATGATCATCGGTAGAATAGGTTGTCTTTTGGCATCTTAGTTTTGGAAAATCAAATGTTTTTCATTTGTCTTACAAAAGAGAAGGAAAAAGACACGACCATTTCACATATTACAATCTGCCTTTTTAAACTTGATGTTTGCTGCTAATTAACCATAAATAATGTATATGATGCTTCATAGATGGCATCAAATAGAGTTTAGTTCCTCTGAGGCCATACTTGATCTATATATAATCCATTCTCTTTGGTTATTTGTACTTGGTGATTTCCACTGGGAGAGTCAGTTTCATTAGACTAAGCAGCTACTTGAGTATGTCTCGTTGTTGAATAATTTCATGATGATTAGCACTATATTTTGCATTCATGTTGCTGTATTTGCTATTATCTTTACATCTCTCTAACAATATTAATCCCATAAACATGGACTGGCTGCATTTTAATCTGTATTGTCATAAAGAAGTGAGTATGTGCAAGTTCTGGTCTTGGTTAATCACTTTCAGTCTCTTTAATATTTCTTGTTAGCTTTGATTCTGATTATTTAAATATGATACTTAAACTGGAATCAAGCTTTGAATATTGTTCTTATTCAGCCGGTACCCTACCAAGCCAATTTGCCATAGTATTAGTTATTCCATCATTTTCAGTGCCCATCCGTATCTGATGTGCTGACTCATACTGGTAGGGATCTGATACTCAGTACACCCCTGTACTGAGTGTGGGTAACAAGAACTAGACTATACCAACTTTGAACAAGTCGGACATGAGTATGAACTGATACCAGCAACCTTGAGTTATTCTATTAGAGTATTTTGCTGATTATTCTTTGCAGCTCAGACAAGAAGATCAAGGCTTAGAAAGACTTTTCTAGCTCAAAACTTCATAGTAAATTTTGAGAGTATGCTTAAAAATATATATAAGAAGTGGTCCATCTAAGAATTAAATGCTTAAGAAACTTTTCAGAATATTCATTACTTCTATCTGCATAATGTTACATTCTTTATATGTGTGTGTATATATATCCATATTTGACATCTTCACTTTTGACAACAGATTACCGTAATGTGCTACAGAGTTAGATGTGACAGTCTGACAAAATATTACCACAATCATAACGAATTATTCAACAAACCTCTGTCAGCCAAGGAATTGTAGATTGCTTCCGTTGCAGAATTGCTTTTTCTTTTCAGAAGGAAAAAAGAAAAAGGAGAAAAATCTAAAGTCAAAATTTGAATGATGCTATCTGGATTGTGGAGAGAGCCCCTTTTTTTGATGAAGTGTTTGTGTAGGAATTCCTTTTGTCATGCCTAGCTGGTAATATTTGTTGTGTCAGTGCTATATATTGAATTTATGGTTTGACGAGCCCTTTAGCCTTGTACCATTGCGCAAGTCTAATCTCCAAAGCATCACTCTGCTATTTCACTGGGATTACCACTATTCTGTTTGCAGGTTTGCAGGTCTGCAGACGTGGCAGTTAGGGTTGAGAGTCAGCTGAAGCTGGTGATCAGGCCCATGTATTCAAACCCTCCTATTCATGGTGCTTCTATCGTGGCTACTATTCTTAAGGACAGGTACTCGATCATGGTTCGGTCATAATCTCCCAATTCACTTAACTAAGGTATTGAGAAGTTCAGGTCCATGTTTAAAATGAATAAAAAATGGTAGCATCAGGGTATGATCTTAGCCTATGAATTTTAACTTTTGTCTGTCTTGCAATCATGATTCTTCTTGCATATGAAGATACCGTCAATTTTTCCCCATCTTCTCAGCCTTAAATTTTAAGTATCTGAGTATGTTCGGTGTCTATCTATCAGAAGAGACGTCTCCAGGAACAATTAAGGGTCGGATGCCAAGGGAATTTACATCTTTTGTTTTCATTTTTCGTCATATCCCACAGTTTTTGGAAACAAATGCATAGTTTCTGGATCATCTAGAGATGCACCATGATAAACCCTTAATTTGTTGATGATTACTTGTTCTTTATTGTTTTATCAAGGAACACTTGCAAATGCAGGGAAGCTCCCTCCTTTGTTCCTTCAATTAAACATGTTTAGTCGCTGATGAGTGCATTACCTGAATCTGCTTTCCAGAGCACTGTTCCATGAATGGACTGTTGAGTTGAAAGCTATGGCTGATCGAATAATCAGCATGAGGCAAATGCTTTTTGATGCCTTGCGTGCCAGAGGTATATTTTAACTTTTTCTTCTACTTTCTTTTCTCCTGTTGTTGAGAACATATGGTTAACTAAGGAGCTCTTTCATCTATTCCATGCTTATTTTTGTTTTAGATGATGTTTAACCTAAACAGCTATCATGTACCAGTGCGCCTGATTTCGGGTCTTGTATACTGGGTACAAATCCATCGGCATGTCCCTGCATATGATGCCATTGTATGCATCAACCATATGGATTTTTTTCTTTTTTTGGTTTGTCTTTTAGTCCAAATAAGAAAAGGAAATTAGAGTATTAAACTTCCCGTCAAGTTTCAAGACTGAAATTATTTGGTAGTTCATGATCAAGTTAAATAGGAATAAGTGTAAGTCTGATGGTCTCGGCTGCATGAGGGATATATTATGCTCCTGCTGTGTGAAACTGACAGGCTTCCATGGCATGCAGGAACACCTGGTGACTGGAGTCACATTATCAAGCAGATTGGAATGTTACCTTCACAGGGCTTAACAATGAGCAAGTGGCCTTCATGACCAAAGAATATCACATTTACATGACTTCTGATGGGTAATCTCTCTTAGATTTGTTGTCCTTTCATTAAGTGGATTGTTGTTTGGGATGCCAGCTGGCTATCTGCTCGGTGCTGTGATATGTTCTGATGATACTGATGTTCTGAAACTGCCTTTCCCACATCTCCCACTCCTTGGATTTTATTTTCCCTCTGCTTCCATAACATCATTTCTGGTGTATGCATTGGTTCCAGCATCGTTAATCTTATCCTATCAAATGGAATTTTTTTTTTTTAGGGTACATGAAAATATATTTGGCTTTCATTGTTCCCTTTTTGAACGTGGATATGCACAGCCTACAAGGGCCTCAGCCCTTACTAGCATACATAGATATGCCTTGTTGCCACATGCGTTCTTGATGCACATTGACTTTATTTTTGGCCACAGATTTAATGAAACAAACATTTGGTTGGTGCAGGAGGATCAGCATGGCAGGTCTGAGCTCTAAAACTGTTCCCCATCTTGCGGATGCCATACATGCAGCAGTTACCCGCACGAATTGATCATTGCTGGACTCTGGATTCTGAGAAATCTGAGGTTTCACGGTCGTCCACACCTTTTACCTATGCTTATCAGTTGAAGTTTATCCATTTTGCTGTGGTATGTCTGTTGGTCCTGTAATAAATTCACAGCAATACTGCATCAGAACTAAATGTTCATTGGAGCAAGTTTTGAGTTGGGGAATCTATTTATGCATTTATGCGTCAGTCATGCATCAGATGTTGGCGTGGGATGCTTTATTGTTCAAGGCCTGCAAACATGTCCGTCTAAATCAAGGGATGTTTGACCTTGACCTGACTGGGTTTCATGTTTGGGTCTGTATTTTGCATCCGAGTCCAACTTACTAGCTGAGTGGGGTAGGTCGGGTCCATGGAAAGACCTAGCTGGTTTATTGGATGACCCTCATACAGACACACCCAAAATATTCAGCCCTAGGCTAGGATGTGGTTGGGTTGGCTCTGCACTTGGGATCTATTGCTAGCTGCTTGATAAGCGTCTTCTTTGTTTATAATCATAAATATATAAATAACATAATTCTAACTTGTTTTCCAAAATAAGCTATAAAGGAGAAACAGTTGATAAGAAGCATGACAAATTATGAGGGTTTCTTGATAGCATCAAAATATGTGAACAAGCAACAATTAGATCAGAAGCAGGAGTCTAATATCTGAATTCATAGGAAGTATTTTATATTCCATGGTTAAGAGGAGTATCAGACTTGTAAACTTGGCATTATTAGCCGAGGGAAATTGAACTACAAGTATAGATTGTCAAAAGTTTTGGAGATTGTATAATGCATGCTCTTAAACTATATATATATATAT
>KE505053.1:8151-21570 GCA_000441515.1 Elaeis oleifera | reverse complement strand
ATATATATATATATATATATATATTACTAATTATTTTTTTTCTTTTCTTCAAACTCTCAACCAATCGTTAAGCAATTTCATTGGCAAGCTTTTGGAATGGCATGTTCCTGATCAAAAGCTTAGTGCTCTTCTGGCACTTGGAAATGTCATTGTTGCAACCGATACCAGTAAGTAATCATTATAAGGCAGCATTAAAATAATTACAGACTGAAGATGCAACAGAACCTGGTGGATTAGTTTCTTAATAAGGTTATTTCACCACTATTAGAGCAATTTCCTTGGCAAGCCGTTGGCTGCTACCTGTACCATAACATAAATGAGGTGCATTCAAACCATTGGTTTGTACCGGCCATCTCATAGTGCACATGTATGGCTTGCATTATTCATGCTATATTGCTAATACTCTTCGATTTGGGACTTAAAAGCATATACACTGCATAAATAACGGGTCATTTTGCACCCAGCACATAAAGAACAAATAACACGTTATGCTTAGGAAAGGTTAAGATAAGCCATCATTTATCTTGCATTAAAGAAATACAAGCCACCCACTGTATCACTTAACCTAAAGCCAAAAAAATTAATACACAAAGCACAATTAGCCATTTTTGAGCTTACTGTTCAACAATTGGTAGGAAACAAATCAACTAGCAACAAGACAAATGGACAGGAGCATAAGCAAAAGGGAATAATTGATCGGCGCAAATTCGTGGAAAAATAAAATAATATTTCTAATAATAGATTGGCACAAATTAGTGGAGAAAATAAAATAATATATCTTACTCGATAGTATTAAATTTAATTATAGCTCCATTCAACTCAACTAAATTTTAGTAAAAGACAAAAAAAAAAACAAGAGAGAGGATGGTAGAGGTGAGGTGAGCTGAGGTGAGCGTATTGGTGAGATCATGGAAGAAGATATCGATGGAGATTTGAGGAAGGTGATTCGTGCGGAAGTCGAAGAGTGTGAAGAAGTCGGAGAGTGAGGAGGAGGCCAACTTCACCGGACAACGTAATGAAGGCGAGAGGAGTAGGAGAGGATGCCAGATGCGAGAGGATTTAGGGGTAGTCGGATATAAGAGGAAGTGAGGAAATAGAGCAAAAAATGATCAAAGAAGGAGAGGGGGTTTTATATTAAGAGGGTGTTTGGTTGGAGAGAGTGGGAGTCTGAAATCGGAATCGGAATGGGTGACTCCCATTCCAACTATTTGATTGAGAGGAGTCTCATTTCGATTCCGATTTCAGGATGGAATGGAAATGGCTCAATCTATATAGAACTCAATCTCTACTCTCTTCTATGGATTCAATTTTTCATTTCAATTTTGATTCCGATTATGATTTCTATCACAGATGAAATGTTTCGGGGGATTTGGCCATTCCGATATTTATTCCAAATCATTCTAATTTTTATTTTATTTTGATTTCGGTTGTGAATTAAATACCTCTTAAATGATTTTTGTGTTGAGCCGATCAGGTTGGAGATCTGTATTGGTCTCTGGATGGTTTGCTGGTTGGGTGGAGTCAAAGTTTACGAAATAGTTGTGTTTTCTTCTACAAAAAAAAAAAAAAAAACCAAACTATTAGCGGCCTGAAGGATCAGGATAACGCTATCCCAAATGGGCCACATGTCGCTCCCTCCTCTCATCTCCACCACCCAAAAGAATTCTTCTCCCGCGTCTCAAATCCTATAGGCAGAATAAGAAGGAAATCCTCACAAGGCGCGAAGGAGGCAAAGCGGTCGGTAAGTAGTGACAGCCGATAACTTCATCTCCGATGGCCTCCTTAACCGCCGTCGCAGCAGTACAGCCGGTCGCCGTTAAGGGCCTCTCCGGAAGTTCCTTCAAGGGGACCAAGCTTGCCGTCAGGCCTCCTCGCCGGACTCCCTCACGTCCTAAACTCCGGTACAGATTTTTATTTCTTTTCTTTGAACGTTCGTTGATCGTATATATAACAATCCGACGGCTCTGGAGTCATCGGAATTTGCTCTCCATAGGTCCGGCAGCGGCGCCGTGGTGGCCAAGTACGGTGAGAAGAGCGTGTACTTCGATCTAGAGGACCTCGGAAACACCACGGGCCAGTGGGATTTGTATGGCTCCGATGCACCCTCGCCTTACAATCCTCTTCAGGTATCGTGATCTTGAATCTCTCCTGCTTAGAATTGTGAAGTGGTTCTCCAAAATATTTAAAACTTCGAACCACAAGCTCTTGATAAAATGATAGGATCAGAAATATTTAAAGATTGTAGATGAGAAACATATTTTTGTATAAGCTTCCTCATGAATTGATAAGATTTGACGAGCATTTAATTATTGATGCATTGCCTAAAGACCAGAATGCCTCTCGGTTTTGGAAGAAAGTTACGAGGACTTCTTCAACATATGCACATTAGATATTTGTGAAAATGTAA
The DNA here is from genome assembly GCA_000441515.1 of Elaeis oleifera. NCBI lineage: Eukaryota > Viridiplantae > Streptophyta > Magnoliopsida > Arecales > Arecaceae > Elaeis > Elaeis oleifera. The sequence continues at coordinate 19,163 of KE505053.1, read as the reverse complement.
TACCATGATGCACTTGCACCAGTTATAAATCCAAAAAGAATTTGTGGTCGGTACATAGGGAGGACATGCCATAAAACTCAGTAGGCCAGTCAGCAAAATAAAAGGTGCATCAATTTTGAATTTTAAGCCCCTGCATCCCTATTTTAACTTGCTAAATTCTTCCTAGACTTTGAAGTGGTCTAGAGGAAGAGAAACCGAAATGGGAATACATGCATTGGAACTGTCTGTGGTGCTACATGATTAGATATTGCCCTCCTAAAATGCAAGCTTTATACCACTATGCTTGTACAATCTGTTAATGTGGCCCACAGATTAGCATATTTCTCTTTTGATTCTTCATCAGGTGTAGGGTAAATTATAAGTTCAGATACATGCATAGAGATATATGTAATTGGTATTTACATATGCTTGTGTATGTCTGAGCATATTGCTTTGTTGCGACAATTGACACCAACAATATGTACATGGACATGCAGAGCAAGTTCTTTGAGACATTTGCGGCCCCATTCACCAAGAGGGGTTTGTTGCTAAAGTTCTTGATATTAGGTGGTGGCTCCTTGCTTGCATACCTAAGCTCCACAGCTTCTGGTGACATATTGCCGATCAAGAAGGGCCCTCAACTGCCACCCACCAAAGGTCCACGTGACAAGATATGATTGGTATGGACCATGAAAGAATCTCCATATCTCCTTATGTAAATAGTTTATATGTACCTGTTTGATCAACTTTGTAAGTAAAGCCCATTTGCCCTTCCATGCTGCTTTGTAGCGATAAACTTGATCTCATATAGTTCTCCTGTCCTAAGTCTTGGTACTTTGATCAGATCAATCAGCTTCACTAATTATTTCCTCTTCCATGTAACATGATCATTTGATTGATCTTGATGTACTCTTGAATGACAATATAAAATAGTATAAGTGGCTGCAGCAGTTAATTGTAACACTTAACATATAACAGTCAAGAGAATCATTAAGGAATATATACCTTGGAGGTAGGTTAACAACTTCTAGTACCATACTTGAATCTCAATTTACATTTGAGGACAGGTCATCATAGATTTCTTCTTATTAAACATTAAATAAACCAAAAGTGGATCCTCTAGACAGAGCTAACTTACGCACTCTTATCATATTAAAATGAGTTTTCATGCACTCGCTCTTTGAGTAGCTATTAATAAGTATAATTTATCTGATACCTCGAAGAAGGAACAAATTCGAATAACAGGATAAGGCATTAGTTCATTACTATTTATATAAACAGTGGTCAGTAATCAGTGGAAGAAATTTGTTCTTTTAATACAACATTGGGAATTTGAATATAAACCATGTTATTCATGGTAAGCAACTAAGCATGTTTCATTTTACCTGAGCCTATTGTTACGATGAACATAAGAAATTAACTAATGGAATCTGGGATTAGAAGTGAGGTTAGAAAGGTAATGAATGTATCATCAAGCATGCCATAGCACAAACTAAAAACTCACTATAGAAGTAAGAATGTGCCTGAAATCGTAACAATAAATTCAGCTTCTCTACAAGCATAAATTATTGAATATGTCAACATTATTCTGGCTACAAGTCTCAATTCTATTTCTTACAGTTAGTGCAGCAGATGTAAATCTTATGTACCATCGACAGGCTGGCAATGTATCACTTGAAGAAAACCTCCTCACTCCAGTATGGCATCTCTTTACTAGCATAGTATTGAAGTGGTACCAACAAGTGCATATTAGGATAATTAAGACAAATGAAATCTTATTCAAGAGCCTACATTAGGAAGGGATTCGATATATGCTCCTGGAGTTTCCATTTCCATAAGAACCGTAACATTTATATCCATAGCACCCTCGAGCACTTGCTGAATCCATTCCCTGAATCTATCAGAAAGTCCATTTGGATGGACTTTCATAGTTGGAAGTCACCACTTGTCATCCTTTTTTCGTGTTCCCTTCTCAGACTCATCAGCATCTCTGTGCACATACCAGAATTCATTCTGGTCTTTGAATTTGTCAAGGTATTCCTGTTTATCATTAAAGAAATTTAGGTTGAGTAGTTAAGAATGAACCTCTAAAATTCATATAGGCTTCCTTACAATGAGTAGTGCATCAAGCTTGTGCAGAGCAGGGAAGTTCATGTGAAGATCTCTGCATTGCTGTGTTATCATTATCTGTAAGGATTGGAACAAAAGAAATTGAACTTTAGACTTGCGCTTAGATTTGAGGCAGTTCTTCATAAAATGGATATATTCTATGACCCGAAAAGGGACTAATGTAACTAAAAGTGCAAAAGATATAAATTATGCAGAAAAAACAAAAGAAAGAACGATGAGTTTCTTTAAGACGTCCCTGCTGATTCCGTCCATAGATTTCTGTCGGGAAGGAACAAATCCTACTACATGATCGGTGACTGACAAAAGCCAACAATTTCCTCCTCCACCTAGCCTTCCTTTCCGCTGACATGGGTTCCAAACACCATTGCTCCCCAAAAACAGAAGCTGAACCAATCAGAAAGAAGCAAATAGAAGTTTTTAGAATACCTGCATTTGTGCTAGTGATGATATTAGAAGTTTCGATGACTTGAATAGGTTCATGAATTGATATTTTTATAAGCTGATAAAGCTAATCATACAATCCAAGTAGGTCACTGGAAATAACAGGGCATGCCTAGAAACAGGTCAAGTATAGCCTTTATGAGTGAGAGGGGGAAAAATCATGTTTTCCTACATGACATAAAAGAGATTAGCTTCCTGGCACGCGGAGAGATTTCACTACATAATTATGGATAAAGTCTGGTAAGTCACTATGCTCTTCGCAAAAGAAGGCCTTCTTATGTATTAGTAGTTTATTTTGCTTTATATAATATCCTATTTCTCATAAATATAAAGTTCAATTATCAAAGCTAAATCAGCATATCAATTAAAGTTGGATATTACTAACATTAGCTCTATTGTTAACATCATATTTCATCCAAAAAAAAAGGCTTGGTAATTGCATATAATTAATGTAGAGTGGAGAAGAACAAGAAGACTTGGATCCAAATAGCAAAAATATGACTGAGACACTATTTCTCTCTCTCTCTCTCTCTTTATTTTTGGAGAAAACTCTTCCCATGGCTAAAGGCTTGTAACTTGGATAGGAAACAACCGCTAGAAATATGGAATTCATACAACCATCACAATCTGGTAAGATGAAAACTTTGTCATTTGTGTTCATTTTTATCTGGATTGTTCTGCCTTACAGAAGTAGGAGTCTTCTGACGAGAATCACATCCATTCTCCCAATTAATGAATTCTTTCATGGATGAGAAGGGGAGTCGATCATTACCTGCAAGATTGGTGATGGCATTGGACAAAGCCAGACCTGAAGAAATTCCTTTTCCACCACCTGACATGTCTTCACCCAGAAGCGGCATAGCGAACCTCTCCTTCATCAACTCCATATCACCCATCAAAGACAGTGTTAAATTATCACAAACTAATTAAGTTTTGCTATCAGATTATTTTACCATAGCAAATCTTGGAGGCAACCTCCCTAAAGCATCTGCATTCAAAACTTTCTTCTTGTCCAAACCTTGACTCCGCTTTTAACTTCCTCTATGATATATGATTAATCATCTCAAAGCTTCTCTAATCTTAATTCCGATAATCTCGGCTCAGGCCTGGCTTGCCTGAGGGTTGATGGCTGCCCCCATCCTTGCTCAGGCGGGACTTGGGTGCGATTTCCAACGAGCATCAAGCACACTACCTATGTGTTCCACAGGGCAATCCACTCTTGATACATGGCTCCTCCAAAGTTTCGTGTCCTTTTTTGATGGTTGAAGGAGGCTGGGAAAGCAGCTACCTATCCTGTCCTTTATTGAAAAAAAAAATGTAAAATATATACAATGGAGGTTACAAAGGGTCTAAAAAAATAGTTACATCATACCTTGAAGATCAAGAAATAAATGAATATCAATTCCTCTTAAAAGGCTCCTCATCCACTTAAACATTCGGACAACTTTGCAAGTCTATTCCGGATGATATCTTTGAGAATTCCATGATCATTTGAAATCACAGGGAATGGACTAAAAAGAGAAAAAAATGTAAGGCTTGCTCTGCAACTGCAACGGTGGATGCGTGCTTGTTGAGAAATATTTGAGAGTTTCTTTCTCTTGAACAAGTCCAAGTAACGGCACCAATTAGTATTAACACAATTTTCTGAGCAACTTTGGAAAAATTTTCTTCCTTCATTTTAGATCTAAATTTTCAAATGAGTTGTGTGACCGTAGGACTCCAAGCAAACAACAGCCAATTTATTTCTAACTGTTCCCTCCAGAATCATGCTCTGTGCTTTACACTCTAAATCAAACATCCTTCTGCCATGAATCAACCTTTCAAGGCTCTATCCTCTTTTGAGGAACTGAACCATCCCATGCAGGGCAGAGACTTTGGATCAAGCAATGTAGGACTCAGGTCATGCATTGCCATGGAGCCAACTGAGAACATAAGAAGGCAGAAAGCAGAAGTTGGAGGCAGATTTTAAGAGATTGTATAAGAAGGCCACCTCTCTAATAAGGTAAGGAGATGGAAGGGAAAGATGAGGACTTGGTTAGGCGACAAGAGAAGAAACCAATCTCTCCTAGGTGAGAATTGGGATTGAGTTTTGTGGATGGGGCATGTTGCGGCCAATCCCCTCGTCGTCTCGTCGTCTGGTCGTCGGAAACGAGCACCTGCAAAAAAAGTCCACACTGATCGGAGATGCCTCCGGCGGGGATCCTCCGATGGTCAAATCAGAGAGGAAACTAGGCAACAGTAGAAAAGAATCAGGGGGCTCAGTGATGGAGAGAGGGAGAGCTCGAGAGAGCTTCAGAGAGTTGGAGTGCCTTCCGAGACCTCTCCCAGCCTTACCTCAAGCTGTTCCTTACCCCATTTTATAGTAGAAGGCGGTATGGCTCCGTCACTGATGATGTAGACAACTGGGGAGTTGTCAAGTCGTTGAGAGTTGTCAAATCGTCGATGGGCTGTCAAGTTATTGGAACTAATACATGTCTTTGGTAGGACAGCGGCCCACGTCCTTGGCAGGTCAACGCCTCCTGGCGATCGTACGCCGTGTCCTTAGCAGGACAGCAATCCACGCCGGTCGTACGGCGTTTGGAAGGACTGGCCGACTATACGTCGTGATTCGGCTGTCGAGCGGTGACTCGGGAGCACAGTCGGCCGATCGGGTGGCTTGTAGAAGTCGAACGTCGGCTGCCCCACCCGACATAGAGTCGGTGATATAGGTTCGGCCTTTCGGCTGGTTAGAGGCAATATTGGCCTGTTCGGCCGGTACACTCCGAGCCGAGTGTCGTCGGTAGTCGTTGTTAGAGTCGTCCGTCCGTCGGACGGATAGAGTCGGTCGTTGGTCGAACCATTCCGAGGATGAGTCGGCGTCGGAGGTCAGTCGGTGAGTCGGCATCGGGGTTCAGTCGGTATATCCCAACAGTTGCCCCCCCCACTCCTGAGTCTGATGTCGTGTTGACCCGCGTTGCCACGTGGGCGGCGACGTCGGGCGAAAGGAGTGAATTTTCATCACGTCATGTCCCGATTCTGCCGACCTCACCAACGGACGATCTGGCGTCAGGCATCTCATTGGGAACGCAAACCGCCGTCAGACGTTCCATTGGGAACGCAGACCGCCGTCAAGCGTCCCTCGGGAACGCAAACCGCCGTCAGTTAACTAATCCCGAGACGTGATTTTTTTTGCCACGTGTCGGAGGTAATTGGGCTGGGACCGTTCGCACGGATGGGGGCGGCGTGGCTCGATCTGGGGCAGGTGCGTCGAATTATCGGATCGGAGAAGGACCCAGATGCTGCCATGTGTCATCATCCGAAAGACCCTCGTTCGGTGTGCTCCCATCCTGATCGCCGAGGGGCACTATATATACGCGGTCACTTGTGTCCAAATCTTCACTTTTCACAGTCTTGTTGCCGAGACTCTGGTCGAGTGGTCCTCCAGTTCCAGGTAGTTGTCCCTGCCTTCTCCCTTGAAAGTTTTCTCGAAGCTTTTGTCTTTGTCTCCTTTCGCTTCCTTTGTATCTCCACTTCCTTCAGATTTTCTTCTTTCTTCTCCTTTATCCTCCTTCTTTGGGCTAGCATCATGGCTAGAACTCTCCTCGAGGAGGTCAGTCGGGAAATCCGACTGATGATTCTCAGTCGACCCGGAGGTGGAGGTTTCTTCACTTTCGGGCCGAACGTCGATCGGCTCAGGGAGCTATATAGTATCCTGGAGCAGTTTCGGCTATTCGTCCCTGGGATTGAGGGTCGGATTAACAATCCGCCCCAGGCCAGGTGGCTTTCTATGTCGAGGACCTTCGGATCGGTCTTCGTTTTTTGATTCTGAAGTTTATCCGGAACATCCTGGACTATTACGGACTTTGTCCGGCGCAACTGGTGCCGAACACAGTCCGGCTGATAGTCAGCTTTGCCTTGTTGTGTCGGCTTTTGCCGACCAATCCTCGAATTTCCTCTTCCGGACGTTCTTCGTCCTCCGACCCACCCTAAAGCCCGAGGGTAGTGATTTTTCAATCCTCGGAAGGGTCTTTCCTTCATCACTGGTCTTCCATCGTCAATTCATGGGTGGAAGAACCAGTTTTCTTTGCTTCCTCTTCACTACCTTGGGGGTTCCCTTCCCGCTGGGGCGACCCTCTAACTCGGCCGAATGAGAACAGCCGAGTGGAGGCAGGCGATCGGGAGGACTTCTACCGACTCAAGAATATGTCGGTACCGAAGCAGAGAGAGCTTGTCACCGAACAAGCTCTTTATGACGCCGACTTAAGCTTGGTCCCCCGTCTAGGTACAGTCCGATCCGTCGGTTGTCTTTTAGTTTTTATTCGTCTCCAAATTTGCGCTGACCCCTTTTGTTGAAACTGCAGGTACGCCGTCGAGAATGAGACTGACGGATGCCAAAATTCGACAACATGCGGCAAGGAAGAGGCCGGCGTTTGGGGCCGGACCTTCTCGACCGCCCAAGAGGCCCCAGACGTCACGCCAGACGTCACCCCCGACTGTCGCTGCGACGGCGGCTGTGCAGTCGGAGCCGGTTATTGCACTGTCGGCGCCGACGGTGCCACTCGAGGAGCAGCCCGAGGGAAGGACGGCGGAGGGTGTAGCCGAAGGAGTGTCGGCAGCTTCATCGGCGGAGGAGGTTCGGGTTGAAGCTCGGGAGCTCGAACGGCCTTCGGCGGCTCCCACCGCGGCCTCGGAGGGAGCTCAATTGAGTTCGAGCCTTCCCTCCTTCCCCGACCTTCGGGCCTGGCGGCTGATCGAGAAAGGCCCCGATGGCACCGATGGACGACGTGAGATCGGGGACCGCACTGCATCGTCCGGCATCCGGATCCCCGAGGGAGCGTCGGCCCTGGCCAACCACGACTTGGCCAGGAGGCTGTGTCAGGCGACCCTCCTCCCAGCCGACCGAGAGCTCCTGAAGACTCGGCCAGTGACCGAGATGTTGTCCTCCTTCTATCCGACTATGATCGGGGTAAGTTCTGCTTCATCTTCCCTCTCCATCGTTGCTTTCGTTATTTATTTTCTGACGATCGACTTTTTGTTCACAGCTTATCTATAGCATGTCCGAACTGGAGGCCGGGTACCGGAGGTTCGGAGACATCCGGACGGTCTGGAAGGATCGGGCGGAGACCGTCGAGGCTAAGAAGGCGACAATGGTCGAGCAGCTGAAGCAGTCGGTCGACCGCGATGCCCGACTCGAGGAGGAGATCTCCCGACTTACTGACGCCCTGGCTGCCTCGAGGGCCAAACTTCAGTCGACCCGTGAGGAAGCCAAGCGTAAATCCCGTACCGCTCACCGACTACGGCGTGAGCGGGATGGTTGCGTCGGCAAGCTCGAAGCCGAGCGCAAGCAACTCTGGGTTAGCCTGAAGAATCTCGCTAAGGCTGAGGAGAACTTGTCCACCACCCAAGCCGACGCAGACATAGCGAGGGTGGAGGCGGAGTCGGCGAAGGAGGCGCTGAGTCGGGCGGTGGAAGACTTCCGCGGCTCCGACGAGTATCGGGAGGAGCTCCTGGAGAGTGGCTTCGCCTCATACCGAGTGGGATACGAGGATGCCCGGGATGCAGTCCAGGGTCTGTATCCGGAGCTCGATCTCAGCAGCGTCGTTCTCCCAGGGTCGGAGGGCCAAGATGCAGAAGAGGTGGCCGACCCAACATCGGGAGATCTCACTGTTGCGGAGGAAGCCGCTGTGGAGGAAGCTGTTCCAGAGCAAGTCACCGAAGATGAGGCGGCTCCGACCTCCGATCCTACTCCGATCCGAGCGGGCACGTCGATCGCCCCCGAGCTTCTTCCGATCCAAGAAGTTGACTCCGACGAGTAGTCGAAGCACTTTTTATTTTTGCTTTTGTTTTGAATACTTGTAATCGGGCTTCGGTCCAATTTTGTAAATCCAGTTTACTTTGAATGAAATTGAAAACTTTCAACTTTCCTCTTCATGTAACTTGAAATGTATGTTTCGTCGCAACGCCCCCGAGCGCACAAACCATAGGCCCGATATACCATGTTAGGACATTCGATAAGATCCGATGTAGCTAATTGAGATAGCCAGTAGCGTACGCCACGATAAAGACAGAATGAGCTCCGACCGTAGATCGACGTCCCGACTATCGTAAGGTCCGATAGTTGAAAGTGTAAGTCGAGAGTGTAAGTTGAGCGTCCGTCGCCCGGACCTGTGTCGGGCGGGTACGTCGAGTCGGATATCGACCGACCTTCGGACGTAGCTCGTTGACGCGATCGTCCCATAGAACCTGATAGTTGAGTAGTGTCCGACGCATTTAGTTAGGATAACGATGGTAAGTTGAATATCCATGGCCCAGACCTTGGTCGGGCATGTATGTCGCGATGTATGATAAACGGTGGTAAGCCGAATATCCTTCGACCGATCGTGACCGGGTCAGTATGTCACGGGCGCGACGTCGGTCGTCCCGACATTTTGTCCTTCTTAGCCGTAGCCAAGTCGGTAAGTTAGCCAGTCGCGTTGATCGAGAGTCGACTGTGGAAGGGGTGTGGCTTCAACTTAAGGGAGGTTTCATCGCCAACGCCGGCCTTCCATTAGCGTAGATAGATGATCCTCGTAAGAGTCTGATGCATCGTTGGCGGTCGGACCGTAGATTTCCAACGGAACGTTGGGCCCAAGTCGGGGCGTCGGGGCCCGTACTTCTTGCGAGCGCTGACCCACAGTTGGAGAGCCGAAATTCGTAGGCTCTGGAGTTTTGAAACTGAGTTTGTATTCCGAACAAGGGCATACAGAATTTACTGGTAGTACAATCTCAGGTTGTCGATATTCCAGGTATGGGGAATGGCCGTCCCTTCTAGGGTCTCGAGTCGATAGGCTCTCGGCCTATAGGTGTCCACTACCTTATAGGGTCCTTCCCAGTTCGGAGACAGTTTTCTTGATCCAGAGGCTTCGATACTTCCACCTTCCTTAAGACCAGATCTCCGGGTCTGAAAAACTTCGGCTTAACTTTAGTATTGTAGTATCGGGCCACTCTTTGTCGATAGGAAGCCATGCGGAGTTGAGCCTCGTGTCGGAGTTCGGGTACGAGATCCAAGTCGGCTCTCCGACACTCGGAGTTATCTGGTTCACAGTATTGCTCAACTCTAGTTGAGGGTAGCCCGATCTTCAGTGGGATCATTGCCTCCGTCCCATAGGCCAGGCTGAAAGGAGATTCTCCGATCGGGACACGGGGCGTCGTTCGGTACGCCCACAGGGCGGAGTGCAATTCCTCAACCCAGAGGCCTTTGGCTTCGTTCAGTTGGGTCTTCAGTCTATGCAGAATGGTCCGGTTGGTTACTTCGATCTCGTCGTTGAACTGCGGATGCCCGATCGAGGTCAGCTTGTGCGTGATATGAAATCTCACACAGAACTCTCTGAAATCTTGATTGTCGAACTGTCGTCCATTGTCGATGATGATAGTGTGCGGCAGTCTGAACCTGAAGATGATGGACTTCTGGATGAAGTCTTCCATCTTGCGCTCAGTAATTTGCACCAGGGGTTTGGCCTCCACCCACTTGGTGAAGTAGTCGATTGCGACGACTATGAACTTTCTTTGGCCAGATGCCGGAGGAAAGGGCCGAGTATGTCGACTCCCCACTGGGCGAAGGGCCACAGGGCGACAATGGGAGTCAACTGGTTGGTGGTTTGGTGTTGTATGTTGGTATACTTTTGACATGGTTCACACCTCCGAACCAACTCAACCGCATTCTTCTTCATGGTGGGCCAGTAGTAATCCTGTCGTAGGACTTTGTAGGCCAAAGATTTGCCTCCCAAGTGATTTCGCAAATCCCTTCATGTACCTCTCTAAGTGCGTAGTCCGCGTCTGTCGGTCCCAGGCACCTCAGTAAGAAAAGGGAGAACGACCTTTTGTAGAGTCGTCCGTCCATCATTACATATTGGGAGGCCGTCCACCGGAGTCGTTTGGCTTCCGCGGGGTCTCCAGGGCTGATTCCGTCGGTCAGATGCTGAACGATCGGATCCATCCAGCTCGGCTCGGTCGTTAGTTGCAGCACCTCCTCAGTCTTGTCGACGCTCGATTGCTCGAGACTCTCTATGAGCATTCGGCCCAAAGTACCGTAGTCGGATGTCGCAAGTCTGGAGAGTACGTCGGCCCGAGCATTTTCCTTCTTGAGAATGTGGGAGATCTCGAAGTACTTAAGACGTGCTACGAGATCTTTCACTTTCTGAAGATACTTTGTCATGGTCGGGTCTCGTGCTTCGAATTCGCCTCTGACCTGCCTTACAATCAGCTAGGAGTCGGAGAAGACTCTGAGGCTATCGATCTCGAGCTCCTTCACCACTCTCAAGCCAACGAGGAGCGCTTCATACTCGGCTTGATTATTGGAGGCTTTAAAGCCAAATCGAAGGCGTACTCGGTAACCACTCCCTCCGAGTTGGTGAGCAGGAACCCGGCCCCACTCCCCTGGGCATTGGAAGCTCCGTCGATGTGCAATACCCAGGTTACCCGGGGTCATATTCAGAGGTCGCAGC
>KE505052.1:627414-639318 GCA_000441515.1 Elaeis oleifera | reverse complement strand
AACACCATTAATTATCAAAAATACCTAAATAAATGTATAAATATATGACTTATCAAAGCACCATGAGTTCGGTGCTACCAAACTCAAGGACATATCAATAAATTAAAAAAAAATGTACAACGAAGGGTGAAGAGGAAGTCTAAATCTGGTCTGAAAAGATTCCTCATAGAGCCTGAGCTAACCTGGGGAAGGTCGCAAATCCAACCATTCATCCTCGGGACTTCTAGATGGTACATGGCAAGATCTCGAATTGAATCCGAATCAGTTCAAGGTCATTTGCACCTAACATTGATTGAAAACATCTAGGCACAAAGATCTCCTCTTTGGCCTTGTGCCTGATATCGGATTTCTAAGGATTGTACCCCGAGGAAGAAGAGGTGGAGGATGAGCTCCCTATTGAGTCCTTCGACTCACCCATCATAAAAGTGAAAAGAAGAGAAAAATGCAAAAATAAGGAGAGAAAGAATCAAAGCTAAAAGAAAAAGGACCGAAGGAATGAGGAGTGATGTTGGAGCCAACTTGGAACCGCTTAAGTTGGGAAGACCATCGAAGAGTCACCGAAAAGAGCTTTGGACTTCCACCAAGGACCACCGCAGTCTCAGAGCACCAAGCTACAAAATAATAAAGATGAAAATGAACGAAACAAAGTCATCATTTATAGAAATCATGAACAACTCAGATCAAGCATCGATTTGGCCAAGCCCAACTGATGGCTACCACTTGACACCACTTAGTTGGCCGAACCAACTTCCCTTGGATGGCTTATTATCAAGCCCTTGAACAATACAAGCGATGTGCCGATTCAGTTAGCCCCTACTAAGCGACATGCTGATACCTGATGTTTCATAATGACTGACACTGATCCCCATAGAAGGCAATCAAATCAATGGATACTTTGTTTGGCGTGAAAAGATGAGTGTAACACTATCTCAAGGAATAGGGGTGCAGTACATGTCCCTTATAGGATCAAGAGAATCGAAATAGCATACTCCCTTCGTCCAACCTAATTCTAGTTCAAACTTGAAAGTAGGGTTGCATATGATATGAATGGAAAATTTTATCTTGGTTGAAGCCAACATGCAGGTGATCTCGGTCTATCCCAACCTTAGTCCTAACTGATCCAAGATATCTTCGAGACTGACCTAAACTGACATTTTGAGAAGGTATTATATTTGATGTCATTGCCAAATTTACACTGGCTGGGGAAATCCCAAAACCATGTGATAGCTTGCCATGAGTAGATAAGGTAGCAGATCACGATGCAGCTTTCCAGATAAAGAAGAAAATAACCAATGTATTTTGCCCAATAAGATAGGGCTAATAACCTGATTCTCTAGATTCCTCGTAGCACTTCTGCCCTCACCGATAAGTAGAGGGCCAAAGGGGTTCCTTAAGGTATGCAATTATTTCTCTCTCAAAAATATGCTCCTACCCTCGGTTCTTTAGTTTCTTATTTGAACGTCGGAGGGTCTCCATCGGAGCCAACTCTGATTAAGAACTTATTTTGCAGATCAAGTCACTATTGTCAAATATCAGTGACATCTCATCTTCGATCGATCTGGCTTCGTCAGAAGACTAGCAGCAACAACTACCAATCTCCCTTTTTACTCTTCTTTTTCTAAAGAAATGCTTGTATGGACAGGAGCCCATTCATCTTTTATTATTTGGGTAATTAAAAGTAGCATATTCTCTTTTCAGGAAAGGAAAAAGAATAAGAAAAGATGAAGCATACAGCGTCCCATCAGATCAGAGGTCAGCCCACAAAATCAGAGAAAATAAAAATACATACAAAAGACAAGCTAAATAGGAAAGCCATCAAATAGTTATATCATTTAATTTACCTATACTATGAAAAGAGGAGTGGAATCATATCTCCATATGCATATCAAAAATAGAATGGAATTGTCTATCAACCGCAGTTTATTAGATAGTATGAAAAGAAGAAATGGAAAGTTATTTATTTTGAAGCTTAGTCCAGACTCTTCAGAAAAGCATAATATGCTTTAAGGAATGGATATCGAGAAATGGAAAGCAGGCATGAAACCATTGGTAAGGATCTTAATGTAGTGAAGGGTTGGATGGTTGGTTTAGAATTTCTAGGTGAGGCTTAGAATCCAATGTGATCTTTTCAACCCCCCAACTCGAGAAATGGATCCCACGGTCCTTTAGGCTATTCTTTTAGTGTAAGAATCTTACCTCAACCATAAATTCTTAGAGCTCATCAAGAATGAGATATAATATCATTATATTAATAAATTTAAGATAATTATAAGAATACTTCCTCACTTTTAATCTAATTTCATTGACACTCTCTTGATTTTAAAAAGTATCAAACTAGTTCTTCAAATTTTTGAGATGTTTCAATGTGATCCTATCATTTATCTCCGTTAACAAAATGCTATTATGTGACCATCATATAATATCATTATTTATAAATTATCAAACTATCCTTATCTCCATCTCCTCCCTCCTTTCTCTTTGATTGCTCTCCTCCACCTCTGACGTCGACGTCTTTGCTTCCTCCTTCAATATCCTCCTTTTCCTCCTCATCCCCTTCTTCTTCTCATCGTCCTCCTCTTCCAAAGTTTCCATGATGGCTCCCTCTACCTCCACCCACCTCATCGACGAACTCTTCTTCCCCTCCTCCCCTTCCTCCTCTCTCACTTCTCTTCCTCCTCCAAGTCTGTCCATGTTCCTCTCTATAGTGGCTGCCACTACCTCTGCCCCTTCCTCACCAGCGATCTCTGCTTCCCTCCTCCTCATCTATTTTTTCTTTCATCCTCCTCCTCCAAGGTCACCCACGACCCTCCTTCCTCCTCGTCTTTCTCTTCACCCACTTGTCCTCATCCTCTTCCTCCAAGTCCATTTGTGAGTCCTCTCCCTCCATCTTTGCCAACCTTGTCGGCAAACCCTCCTCCTCCTCCTCCTCCCTTCTCCTCTCTCACTTCTCCTCTAAGCCCACCGCTCATGTCCCTCTCCACGGTGGCTCTTACTATCTTTGCCTGTTCCTTATCAGTGACCTCTCTTTTTTCTCCTTTCCTTCTTTCTCATTCATTTTTTCTTTATCCTCCTCCACCTCCAAGCTCACCCACGACCCTCCTTCTTCATTCTCTTTTCTTCACCCACTTCTCCTCCTCTTCTTTTAAGCTTGTTTGTGAGCTCCCTCTCTCCACAATGGCTCCATCCACCTCACCGACGAACCCTCCTCCTCTCCTATTTCTCTTCTTTCTCCTTTAAGCCCACCCATGTCCCTCTTCATAGCAGCTCCCACCACCTTCACCTATTCTCACTGACGACCTCTTATTTCTCTCCTCTCCTTCCTTCTCATTCACTTTTTCCTCATCCTCTTCCTCCTCCAAGGTCACCTATAACCCTCCTCCCTTTCTCTTTCTCTTCATCCACTTCTCCTCCTCTTCCTCCAAGCCCGCTCATGATCCCTCCTCCTCCGTGGTGGCTCCTTTCAGCTCTATCTTTCCTTGTTAGTAGCCCCTCTTTCACCTTCCTCTTCTTCCTTCTCACATATTTTTTTTCTCATCTTCCTCCTTTAAGACAACCTATGAGTGCTCTCCCTCCTTCCCCCTCCCTTCCTCCTACGATCCCGCCTACAAAGTCTTTGACACCGTCCTCTCCCTCTATAGCAACTTTCTCTATCTCTATTCTTCTTTTTGCCAATGATCCATCCAATATGAGCAAAGGATATTTTCGTCTATTGAAATCGAAAGTTAACACCATTTGTTGATAAGTAATTGGTAAGATCACATTGAAACATTTCAAAAACTTGAAGAATTAGTTTAATACTTTTAAAGTCGATGGAACATAAATAAAATTAGACTAAAATTGAGAGATTGTTTCTATAATTTATCATAAAATTTATACCGAGGGAGAATTCATGTGCTTTTCATGCACACATGGATGGATAAACACTTAATTTGTAAGGCAAACTGAAGAGGCATGAGTAGGATTCCACGTAGTTTCATTTTGTGTGCATAAATAGAAGATTGTGACCCTCCATTGCAGATCATAAACATACTAAATCCATTGCAAAACATAGGTTCTATCTATGGGGATTTCTAGCCCAGGTTTGATATCATATCCCTTAGTTTACTCCAGATTTTTCAGCACATTGCCTAGCTAAACAAGATGAAAACATGGATTCCATGTCCATGAGAACCTCTTGTAGTGGGGCATTACCAACAGATGGAATCTGTCCTGGCAATAACCTTCTTCCATTGTTTGAATTATCATCATCCTATATCTCATTATGATCCTTAAAAACCTCTGTCTACTACAACTGTGCAGCAGTAGTTTGCTTATCAGATTGGGATGACTCTGCTCCAATTCTTGCATTCTTCCCCACATTCTCCAGAAAGGAGGCTTTTATCCTAGTGTTTCACCACTTACAGTCCTGCAGCCTTCCTAGCATTTAAAGCTCACAGGCTGCTTGTCCTTGCAATGACATCCCTGATTCTTCATCAGGCCATGCTAACAATGGACATGAAGCAACATGACGCGACTCCCATGCCGATGCTGCAATGTGGCACTAAAGACACAAGCTCCCAACACAGCTGCAGACCAATGGTGCAGGCAAATTGGGCTCAGAGAGGAAGGGATCAACGGAAGAAAGAATGGAATCATAAAACTTAGAAAAGCTGCAAGTTCGTTCCGTAAACCATTGTGAAGCTGATTTGACGCTGATTTAAAAATATCCAAGCCACAGAGAGGCAACTTCGGGCAAGCACTGCAAGAGGGCAATGGTCCTCATCACCATAGTTCCTTTTGGCGAAGACCATCAGCACATCAAATGACAATGTTGATATCCTCCACCATCTTGACACCCATGTGACGAACTTGGAAGGCCTTGGCAGCTGCTTCCGACCGTATTGGCCACTGGCGTTGTTCATCTGAGTTCTGGCACCAAGGCCAGCCACTTTGGCTAGATTGGAAAGGATTTCTCATGCTTCCTCAAGAGAACGAGAGTCACGGATACAAGAATCCAATTCCAGTTCCAGTTCATGCTGCAACACCTTGTGGATGAATTTGACAAGAACATGAAGCTCATGAGGCTCGAGCTGATGTCGGACACAACTTGCCCAACAGAGGGCATGCGTGGCCATGCGAGCACCATAGATGAGCTGATGGTATGTTGCTTCTTCCCTGCTCTGAGGGAGGTGATTATTGTCTGTTCCCTCCAGCAGAGGCAACACTAACAGATCCCCAAAGTAACATTGCAAGTCTGCTGCTCTTTCAAGGCTTAATTTTTTTTTTTCCGAATCCGTCTGCTCTCACCTTGCCCTTTGATGGCATCATCATGCTTCCGAGGCTTCTCTTCCATCTTTGAGTTGTTGCCGTCGAAGCCAAAGAATAGGGTTAGCAACGCACCCCATACCCCAGTATGGTTCTACTCTCCAGAGGCCTAGCCCTTGAAAGAAAAACTCGCATTGCTGCTTCTAAATCTATTCTATTACAAATTTTTTGAATTAAGGAGGCCAATCCAAAGTGGAAACATAGAAGACACAACCACATCCACACTTCGTAGCCCAACCCAACAACCATCAAATAGAGAATTTAGACACTTCAAGTCAAGCTTATTCATTAAGTTCAGCTCATTCATCTTTTGTAATTGTTCAAAAAATTAATACTAGCCTTGAATGGAATAGAGGGGATTTATCTGAATGGAAAATATCACAAATCTCTCAGGATATGTTCTAACTAGAACAACCATCGGACCGGGATCTCACCATGTACCTCCCGCCTTTAAATATCCATAGTAGTAAATTTTCATTGCTCAACATCCCCCAAAAATCTAACTTCGAAGTACTTGTGCACATATTCCTGTAAAGTTGGTGATGACAGTTAAGCCTCCCTCCATAGATTACAAACTGAGAAAATTCTTGCGTACTTACCATAAAACAGTGGCCTCTGCTTCCACTGCATTGCTGCTCTTCGGTATGCTGGCATCTACCCTTGCAGTACGAATTAAAAATGTTATGATGAGATATCATTAAACTAGTGTAAAAAGTTATAAATGCTAGACTTAAATTCATTTGAATGCTGTTACAGCTGTTGCTGATATTTATTCTTCCAATTTTATAAATGCTAAATTTAATTCATTGAACTCCATTCAAATCATTCGAGCATTAGCATGTCCAGTAACTTTCAAGCATGATTCTCAGCTACATTATCAAGTAAGTTTTGGCTATTGCGTTCTTGAAAATGCAGCAACATAGCTATTAATAAATGATTGTGGATATACCATGGTAGAGACATTTGCTTTTAAGTTGTTCTGAAACTCACAATCAGGGAAAATGATGCCTAGTTTTCATGACGAATGTCATCCTGTCCCAATGTAATTTCATAAGACCAATGATTCACAAAAAGTTGCTGAATGATGATGATGATTATGACTATCTTCAATAATAATTTTGCATTGAAAGATCGGCATCATAAGCTCGGATTACATGGAAACCAGTTCCAGACAGTCTCGTTAGCCAATCATGGCCGCATGCATCAACTTGAAGGTTGGCTTCCATAAAATCCTCCCCATTTGCTAGAAAGATCACTTTGTTTGTAAAATTTGAATACACCAACAGCAAGACCATTAAATACTAAAAAATAAAGTGGAAAAGGACAAGCAATTAGGATCTAACAGTACATAGGCATGAACAGGATAAGTTTCACCAAGCTCCTGAAAAGCACTAATTAACTACTAAGACTGTACAGGACTAGCAATATTAAGGAGCTCGGGGGGGTGGGGGGGGGGGGTGGTGCGCGAGTGTGGGGTTGGAAGACAAAAAGAACAATGCAGAAACTCAACATACACAAGAAAGCTCTCCCAAGGAGAAACTTAACACAAAGTGAGCCTGCAGCAAGACAAGACTAACAAATGATAGTATTGGCCAATTGACAATATTATGCAGCACTTTGTTCATGATTTCCTCTTTATGTTTGAAAGAGTTGCTGCAGACACCTAATTAAAGAACTAATACACGTCCTTCAAAACATAGCTGCACAGAAAATCTCCTTTGTAGAGCAAATAATGTTCAAAAACCCCCAGAATCAGATCTACACAAGCAGGAGGTATTTGTGCATAGTCTTCCCTTTAGAAGTGCCACTTCCCTTTAAGAACTTGCACACTCAATTTTCTCATTCCTATCATTTGATTATTGAACAGTAAAATATCCATTTTGAAATACATTGCATTAGTTGGATGGGTTTTAAGTTCAAAACTTTTCATCTCGCTCGCTTGTTGCATGCCAGAACTATCATCAAACAATGTTCATGTATACAGTACTAATGCAACCAAGGACATGGCATGCAATCAGGCTTAATGATAAGACTATTTGATCAGGAATTTAATGTCAATTGGCCATCTACTAGACTTCCATGCTACATCTGAAGGCCTAGAACAAATTATGGGTGTTATCTACACCTAAATCATCATACCAACAATGATTATATTAATTCATCCCTTATCAGTGTATTTTCGTGGATGAAGTTCAGCTTGCAATAAAGAACAAATTTCAGCTAAGTAAGATTTTTCAGATAGCCTCCAAGCAAAATAAGGTGTTTCTGATAGCCATAGCTTGCAGTTGAAAAGTTATTATGGGGTGAATCTCCATTTATGAACAACTTGTTTGAAGAGTTGATACTGATCTTCAGATGATACTATTCATCTGACAGCTTTAATTTGCCATCATAGAATTCTTGGGTTACCAAAAATCACCACAAGAGCACTTTCCACCCTCAAAATGGTGAAAACGGGTGGCATCTCTCACAACAATCTCCTTCCCAATGATACTACTAATCAACTTCATTACTGTATGACAGTCGCTGCAAACACGGATGTTCTTCACCACACGAATCACTGCTCCAGGAACTGACTTGAGTATCCCATAGGCAACAGCCAGCCTCTCACTATGCAAAACAACTGCTGCTCCTTCTCATGCTCTTCCACATCATGCATAACAGAGCTGGTATCTGGAACATACCCTCTCTTCTTCATCTCCATAACCAACCCCTCAAGCAATCCAAGGATCTCATTTCTCATATTATGTGGCACTTCCCGGCTTGAAACAAACAGCTCTCCTTCCCTAATTCAACCCAACTATAACCTGGCTCGTTCCTGATCTCCATATTTGCCATCAACCTCCTGACAGTAGCCACATGTTCCCATTTCCCAGCAGTGGCATATGTATTAGACAACAGTATATACGTTGAAGGGTCTCTTGGTTTCAAGGCCAACAAATGGTCGGCAATCCTGGTGCTCATCTGGGTATCCCCATGCTTCTTACAAGAACTCAATAAAGCAGCCCAAGTCGCTTCATCAGGTTCATATGGCATTGTCCTGATGATATCCTCTGCATCAGATAAGTTCCCCGACCGACTAAGAAGATCCAACAAGCAAGTATAGTGTTGCAGCAAGGGCTTCATTCCATAGTCCCGGGTTATTGAATCAAAAGTTCACGACCCCTTTGAACCAAACCTGCATGGCTACAAGCATAGATCAGCCCAACAAACGTCACCTCATTTGGCTTCACTCCAGCGAGAACCATTTCATCAAAAAGAGCCAGTGCAGCCTCAGCTCTTCCATGCTGAGCCTCTCCAATGACCATAGTCGTCCACGAGACAATATCTCGTGCTGAAATTCCCTCAAATACAGCTCTAGCTGAGTAAATATCACTACATTTTGCATACATGTCCACAAGAGAATTGCCTACAATCATGCTCGATTCATATCCTAGACCCACCACGAGACAATGTAGCTGTTTGCCAAGTTCAAGCGAGGCCAGGTGAGATGAAGCACCAATAACACTTGATAGGATGAAGGAATCATCTATTAGAACACCTTCCCTCATCATCTCAACAAATAACTTAACAGCGCCAAAGCTATCGCCGCTCTGTATGAACCCAGATATCAGAGCAGTCCACACGAATACGTCCTTCTCTGGCATTTGTCGAAAAAGCTCCAAAGCCTCCACCTTTCGGCCATTGGACGCATATCCGGAGACCATAGCTGTCCAAGAGACGCGATTCTTGTGGAGAATAGTGTCGAAGACCTTGCGGGCGTCGTCGGGGCACCACGCCGGGAGTACATGTCGACGAGGGAGGACTTAACGACATCGTCTCCTGAGAGCAACGGCGAAGAGATGAATTGAGCGTGGGCTTGCCTGCCCAGGCGAATGGAAGAGAGGCGAGAGGAGGTCTTGACAAGGGTGGCGAGGATGAACCCGTCGAGAGGGATGCGGTCGACGGCGAGCATCTGGCGGAAGAGGGAAAGAGCATCGGAAGGGCGGTCAGAGTGGGAAAAAGCGGCGAGGAGGGCGGTGTAGAGGAAGGGATCGCGATGGGGAGTTTCATCGAAGAGGTGGCGGGCGGCGGGGAGAAGGCCGCAGTGGGCGTAGGCGGTGAGGAGGACGACTGGGAAGGGAGGGAGATGGCGGAGGCCGGATTTAAGTAGTTGGGCGTGGAGCTGGCGGCAGAGGGCGGGGGAGCGCCGGTGCCCGGCGGAGCGGAGAAGTGCCGCGAGGTGGGGGCGGCGGTGGAGGAGGGCATTCGATCCTCATCAATTTCCCAATAAATCAGAGTGGAAAGCAAGAAATTTTTATGCTCAATATGGTCCTCATGGATGAGTTGCACCAGAACCACTTCTCACCGGACCGAAACCGCACCCAAACAATTTTAGTAGCCAGATGAAAGAATTTAGTACTTGCACTGCCTCCATAGACCCATGTCAATTGCGAGTTTTGCTTTCATCTAGATTTATCCATGTAAAACATTAGCGTCGAGTCAAGTGCATTATAACTGGCTAAGGACGAAGGAACAACAATTGCATATCAATAATATCCAGTATATTTCAAGTTTTTGCTGACCATGGCCATTTCTTTTTCTTGAAGAGCCAGGGGAAGGAAATTCCCTCGAAGTTCATTCATTGAATAGAAGTTTACAAGCTTCTAGGACGATGAGTCCAAGGAGGAAGAAGTGAAGAGGGATGTGAATCCATGAAGGTGAAGGGAGTGTTACAGTGGATGCAGCAGTATTAGATGTGGTCATTTCAGCATGAGGTTAGATCAAATCTGACACTGTCTTCGATTGATGAGAATTGAGACACATGTAGGAGCCATTAGCAGAGCTCCAAGCCTCCGAAGAATTCTAAAACTTGGCTTACTGAGACCAAAAGGCCTCAAATTGAAATTGCTTGCATATTTATGTCGATTGAAATATTAGTATGTATCAATCACAGATACTTGCTGATGCAACAAAAATGATATGTTGGCTCATATTATCCGGACCAATACATACCAATATATTCCAAAGTTAGTCATTCACTATTTTAAATTAATATTTTAATTACTAATTATAAGATCAGGTTCTTAAAATATAATTAGTTGCAAATTTTACTACACTTGCCAAGATATCCACTAATCACTTCCTAGGTATTGGATCCTGTAATATCTTGCTCTTGGCCTTTCATTTTTGGCATGGGTCTGCATCTCGGCCAAGATAACTTGAAATCCCGGTCCATCGTGATCTCAACTGTCTACTTTGATGACTAAGATCTCTGGATTTAAAAAATCTTTGCTCACTGGTGCATTCATTTATTCAAGTTAAGACTTTAATTAAGGGATATATTTTGGTGCATTGTGATGTGAATGTATAATCTTGCAATTAGAAAAGAGAAACCAAGGCTTATTATGTAGAGTTCAAGCCTAAGAGACCCAACTCTAGCTGAACCCTAGTGTTTGTTTTTTTTTGGCAAGAAGAAAGGTGCTTTGTTTATATATAAAAGATGTACAAGTGCGCCCGGATCCAGGCTAAAAGATGACCACAATAAACGCCTGTCTCCGGAAGCCCAAAAAAGAGCGGAAAGAAACAATCCCTAAGTAAACAAGATGCTATATTGGAAAAGTATACAGGAGCAACAAAGTTTGATACGTATAGATTTACAAAGACCCAAAGTGTTACAGTAGCAAAAATCACCCTGAGGAGTAAGAGCACGAACCAAAAAGCTATGAAGAATGTATATTAAAAAGACTGAAGTATCACGTGAAGATCATTAATATTAATCACCTATGTCATTAATACGGAAACCGCAAGCAACGAACACCTTGCCAAAATAACCTGTGAAGTATCTTACTGAAAGAAAAAAAATATAAATATAAAAATAAAGATACAACAGACCCAGCATAGGATGTATGTGCCACAAAAATAATAAGAATTGATGTAACCAAAAGTCGGTTCCATGACACGAAATGTTAGTGAAGAAAAAATGGGTAGTTCAAAGTATGTATTTTAAAATTTAATAATAGAAAATAAAGATTAAATACTTTAATCTCCTACATATGCCTTAGATCAGGTCTAAACTATCACTAAGGATCTATGACATAAAATTTTATATATAAAATCTGATATAAATAAAAACTGCATCGATCGTATCGATGTCCTAAATTAGATCTAACCTTTAGATCACATTGATTGAGTTCAGAACTCATCACCTTATCACGGATCGATGATCTCCACTATTGATAGATGTGGTACGAAGCTCTCGCTGAAGCCGAGCAGCTGCACAGGTTGTCCGGCCTCTATAGATCGACCACTCGAAGCCCCTGATCAGATCGTCCTTTCTGGGAGTGCTAGCTTGCGTCGAAAGCTCTTGATGGCTGATCCAAGCTTCTTTCTTCGGATCTTTCGGACTCTTTCAGATCAGAAGATGAAGCTTTACGAGGAGGTGGTAGTGTAGGAGATTGAACAAGACTCATTCTTGTATTTTTTCTCTCACAAAATTTAGAGTCGAAATCCTAGAACCCACCCTAGGCCTCATGCCCAAGAGGAAGATCACCTCTTTTGTTCTCACGCACAGAAGCCCGAACCACTCTCAAGTTTTCATGCCCCAACTCAGAGGTTTCT
>KE505052.1:551613-571087 GCA_000441515.1 Elaeis oleifera | reverse complement strand
AGAAGGAGCGGGTGCGGTCGGCGAAGCGGAGGAGGGGCGGATGACGGCGTCGGCGATGTCGTCGCGGAACTGGCCGGCGGAGGGGGGAAGGAGGTCTTGAGGGCGTCCATGGCGAGGGTAGTGCCGACCTTGACGTTGTGGATGGAGCGAGCGCGGAGGCGCGGTGGAGGTTGGCCATGGCGGGGACGAGGGAGGGCCAGGTGGAGTTGATGGAGTAGTCGGAGAGGATCTCGTTGCCGACTAGGAGGAAGCGGATGCGGGTCTGGGGGTAGAAGGGGAGGAGGTTGGCGGCGAGCCAGGCGTCGGCGAGGGACTGGTTTGCGGCGAGGGAGGGGAAGACCTGGTTGGGGACCATGATGGAGACACGGAGACGGGTGCCGGCGAGGGCGTGGAGGATGGCCGGGTTGGCGTCGTAGATCTTGACGGCGCCGGCGCGGAGGGACTGGAGAAGTTCGATGGAGTGGGGGCCGAGGGCAGGTCGTTGCCCAGCGTGCCATAGTTCACCCCCAGCTTCGCGAAGCTCCACCTTGCGCTGTACCGAAGAAAAGGAGAAGAAAGAAAGAAACAGAGCATTCTTAGTAAGAGTAGAAACAGAGCATACAAAGTCCTGCACTCGAGGAAGAAAGGCAAAGGAAACAGAGGATTGGAATCTAGAGGTCCGAAACGGAGAACTAGTGCCGCTCCACTTGGAACTTGTGCTTGGCTTTTGGGAGAGAAAAGAAGCAGTCAAGAGAAATTTAGGGAGTTGGAACTCGTGCTGCCAAAAGACATGGCATTAGAGGAGAGAAAATAGCCTAAAAGACAGTCTGAAACTTCTGCAGTCCAAGTGGAAGCAAAAAAAAAAGGGAAGAAAGTGCATTTGAGAGGGTGAAGATAGAAACTTGTGTTGTTCCAAAGAAAAAGAAACAGGAAAACAACAGATTGGAGAGAGATAAAATATTGCATAATGAAGAGGATAAGAGTAATAGGAGTAATATGCAGAAGAAAGTGGGCGTTGCTTACCTGGGGAAGGGATGGAGGAGAGGAAGAAGAGGAGGAGGAGGGGAAGGAAGGCCATTTCTATTTCCTCCTGGCTGGCTTCAAGTTCTTCTTCACTGCTTATAGCCTTTTAAGGTGGAGCAAAAGTAGGGATAGGGGTGGAAGAATGCTGAAAGTGTGGATGCGAGGAAAGATGGATTGTCTTTTATTTCTTTACTTCTTTGGGGAACGGGAGAGAGGGGAGGAGGGAAAGAGCATTGAAGGCAGGCTGAGAAGTTGAGCTACCTCGTATTCCAAAGCAGAAAGAAGAGTCAAGAGGAAGATGGATGGTTTAGACTGGAGGTCTCCACATGGAATAAAGTATTCCAGACTCCAGAGTCCTATGCTTGGCAGCAGTGAGAAAGAAGAGTCTTTTCTTTTTCTTTGGCTCTCTTTGGATGTTCTTTTCTTTAATTCCCTTCTGGTGATGAGTGACAGAGAAGGGCGGAATGGAGAAAAGAAGGGAAGGTAGGGCCTTTCTGCTTGGAGGGAGGGACTATTGCTCTTCTTCTTCTTTTTTTTTTTTCACCACGGTGAAGAGTGGACAAAGGGACGCGGTTTGGAGCCGTTGCGATTGGAGAGTTACCAAACGCGTCTGACCACGCCACCTATGTTATACTTGGTGGCCACCCGCACGAGCACCGCGGATGTAGGACACAGGCCTCCTTCACGAGCACGGCACACGAAAGATAGAGAAATTCTACGGTGTTTGATTTATATATGGAATCGAAAAGAATATTTTTTTTTACATGTCATGATTTGATTCCGTATGTGAACCAATCATCACAAATGATATATATATTTGTACCATCTGTCGTGTATAAAAAATTTCTCATAAAGAATAATGGGTGCATTGAAGAACATGGGCCAAGATCCAAGTGACCGCCTGCAACAATCGCTCATGGAAGACATGAGCCTAGACCCAACAAGTAGAGGATATGGATCGAGATGCAAGGGACGTAGGTGAGTCGGCAATATGTACTGCATAAAGAGAGCATGAGAAATATCTCATGACCTTTTGCCACAGGTGAGTGGGAGCATTTGCTTTATGATTGAAATTAAATTAAATGATCAAATTTATCGGTATATTATTTAGTTAAATTAAATTAAATAAATTTAATTATATATTTAGTTTACAATCAGAGTTGGAATCGAAATGATTGGAATAAAAATCAGAATCGGTCATGACCTCCAATATATTTGGCTCGTGATCGAAATTAGAATCGAAATCAAAATAGATTTCAAATACCAAGCGAAAGTGAGAATCGGTGTATTCTCATTCTCCGTTGGAATCAAAATGAAAATAAAATTTCTTCTAATCAAATAGTTGGAATAGAAGTCATCGATTCTCATTTTCATTCTAAGAGTCGATACTTTCTAATCAAATATATCTTAAATATTAAAAAAATAGAGATAAATTTTAAAAATTAAATTAAATTCTTTTTAATCAAACGGCGAGAATAAAATGGTTTATCACCTTTCACTTTCCAAAGGCCAACTCTTTGAACCAAACATATCTTACCCACTGTTATTAAAAAATATTTATCATTAATTATTAAGTTAGCATATTCTAAATAATAATAATAATAATTATTATTATTATTATTATTATTATTAAAATATATTTTCAACAATAGGGCCGTGCCAGCAACTTTACCAGCGCTTTGAACTAGTCTTACGAGTCTTAAAAATTAATAATGCTTGATCTCCCTGGCCTTTATGACTTGACTCCACGTCTTCATTGCCGAAACGGTACATGGAATCGAAGCAGTTCTTCGAAATTATTACTACTTTTTTTTTGTAAAGCAAAATTATTACTACTTGAAAAGCCCATCCATTACGTGGATCTCCCTCCCCAGCAATGTTTAGGTTACATCACCTGTTAGATGTTTGTAATTCTTTTCTGGTTTGTGATCTTTTTGTGGTAGGACGGTAAGGAAATCCAACACGTGTCCTAACATGGTCTTCTACCGGAGTGTGTGCGGTGACCCTATATATGAACTATTTTATTTTGTTGTATATTCTGGGACACGTTGTTATAATCCTGATTGAGATCTTGCTGTTGTAACGATTTTTCATAGTACACTAGAATAACTAGATAATATAATCTAATAATAATATATTATAATATTACTTTATATTATTGTCATTATTACTACCTTACAATAATCATATATAATATCATAATATTATAATACTATTAAATAATATTATCAAATAATATCATTAAAATATTTAGACATTCGGAATGTATCAAACTCGTTACAAATTCATATGCAAGTCTGCATGATTCTGTACTGTTTTATATTGGGATAAATCAAGATGTATACCAATCAATATTAAGGTATACCGAGTTAAAAATTAAAAAAAAAAAATACTGAGAGTTGTTTCAATACAAGGCTCGTGTTGTGCCTTGCTAGATCAGTAATTTTCTGATATGATATCTGCTATACATATTGGAGACGTTGTCTCTACTACCTACAGCAAAATTAAATGATAGTGTGTTAAACTAACTAGGTAACTAGCCACAGCAGAAAAATTTCGCCTCCACCAGTGGCTGAAATCTATGCATATGTGTAGGATGAAGAACTAGGAAAGGAATATTTCCCAACTACAGTATAGGTCATAGATAAAAATAGAGCAAGAATGGTAAAAAGAACTAAGCTATGGCATCACAAAATCTGCCTCTGGTTCAAAATAGCCCTTCGTTAGAGAGAGTTCTGCAGCGTTCATGAACTAGGGTGAATGGAACGGGCTTTTGCCACCTCTCCTAAATTACCTGAGCACATTGAAATATTTTTTATGATGATAAATTAGATGGTCAAAACATGACCTTAGTTAAAAAGTACATGGGTTTAAGACCTAAAACATCACAAACTAATATTTCAATAGAGAAGACCGGTAGCCCCATAATTATGCAGCGACTAATGTTCTTCTCCAGTTGGTAAGCTAATTTGCCACCAGATTTGGTTCTCGTTGGACATGTTGCAGGTTGTGTTCTTAAAAACCTATAGCAGCTCCCAAGGGTCTTGGATGAGAATGGGTTTTGCTTGGGTATCTCACACCACGAATTAAGAGGTGAATTGGTGCCAAGTTACTGCTTTCACCTTTGCCTAGATGGTAGCTGTTGGGCATGTCCTTGTCATACAACCGACCCAACCGGAGGCCACCTCGGCAAAAGCCGATCTCATCAGAAGATCATCATCTCCAGGAAGCCGATCTTGCCAGAAGACTGACCCTGTTTGAAAATTGAGATCGGTGAGAGTCCGACCTCATCATCACCTGAAAATGACCAGTCCAAGTTGAAGATTATATCGGCCATCGACCGGCTTGTTTCTCCAGTGGCATCGGCAAAAACCGACGTGCTTGCCTATCGCGACAGTCTTGATCCATGGATCGGATTCTTCAGCTACCTACGATGCCTAATACTCGAGGTTGGTCATATACCGACCTAACTTACCAACCCTAAGCAAGCCCGAGACTGCTATCATACGGGTTACTCATTCGGAACTGCTTTCAATCCCTTTCATTTTGCTTCGGCCAGTAATCGATCGGGATATCGACATCGGCCAAATAGCAGGCGGTTAAGTAAGGCTGCCATATGGTCATGTCGAGTCACATTAAGTCGCATCATTCTGAGGTCATACCCTAAGCGCTTTACTCCACATTGTGATAGGATATCATAAAGTCATTAATTATGCCACATGCATGCGATAAGGCCCACCGCCGCGACCACTGATGCATCGGACAAAAGGCATGCCTGCTGACGACGTCATTTAAAGATACCCCCATGCGGCTCTGTATGACAGGACATTATCGAAATACATTTCCATCCTTTTGTCCTTCATCCTGCTCTCTCTCTATAAATAGAGGAAAGAGAAGACCCCTAGAAGGTATGTACATTCCAAGACTCAGAGCTTAAAACTCTACCTCACTCGCTCCTCTACCTCTTAAGCTGAAACTGACTTTAGCATCGGAGTGTCTTCATCGAAGCCATCTCCGGCGTGGGCTTTTCTTACAGATCCCTCTGCTGCCTCCGGATGCCACTGTCCGACTTTTTCATCCGACTTGAGTTGATCTTGCCTATGTTCGTCGCACCGCGAGCCCTCGCTCCTATTCTCGGCCCTCTCGACAGTGCTCTCTCTCCGACGAGCTGTCCTTCTCCACCAATTTTCTTCCGTTCCGCACTTAGACACAACAATCCGACTACCCCATTGAAGACGAGCCGCAACAGCTTGACGTGCCAGGTAGGGAGAAGAAAAATATCCTTCCAGGAGCTACAATGGCTAAGACGAGAGTGCAAAATACTTTCTTGATTCCGCTCGATGCTCATCGCGACATGACGCGCTTCCGGCAATCTTGGGAGTCGAGTGACTTACGATCGGAGGAAACAGCGGACCAGCAATAGCTTGCCTCCTTGATGCAGCAAGTCAGAAAATTGATAGATACTGTCCACGGTCTCCAGCAAACTACGAAGCAGCAGCAGCAATGGCAGACAAAGGATTCGGTGCTGCGGGATGCGCCCTCCAGGCAGAGTCCCCAACTCCATTCTCTGTCTCGCCATTCATCTCGACGCTCCCATCGGATGACTTCACAATCTATTCGACGGTCATCACAACCTAACTCTCGGTGCACTCTGTATGCCACTTTCGATGATCACCGATCTCCTTCCCCTCGACAAACTTCACATAAGGGGAAGATGCCGCGATCTCCATCAAGAACTTCTTTCAGGGAAGGTTCTACCTTCGGATATTTTGAGCGCCCCAATGAATCTCAGTGGCAGCTGGACGAATACGACCTCAAGCTAAAGGAATTTGATTGCCACTTGAATTGACTTCAAGCAAACAATTGAGATCCCACCGTTGAGCTCAATGTCAGCTCCCATCCATCTTTTCTCGATGGATTCTCGACAAACCAATTTCAGATTGGTTCAAGATGCCATAGGTAGAATCGTATGATGGCACCATCGATCTGCTCGACCATCTTGAGAGCTACAAAGCTCTCATACTTCTTTAGGGTGCATCCGATGCCCTCCTCTATATTGCCTTTTCGGTCACTCTTAGGAAACTACTCGAATATGGTACTTCGGACTTCAATCAGGGACTATCCATTCGTTCGACCAACTCGGATAGCTCCTTTTGGTGCACTTTGGTACCAATCGGAAGGCACCGTGGACATCCAATAGCCTTTTCTCCATTAGATAGCAAGATGGAGAGTCTCTATGAGACTTTGTGGCGTGCTTCAACATTGCCATCCTAGAGGTCCGGGATCTCGATGAGTCGATGACCATTGCGGCTATAAAGCGGGGACTATGCAGCTCTAAGTTTACCTACTCCCTGGATAAGATGCTTCTCCAGATTTTATCGAACTCCTCAAATGCACACAGAAGTACATCCGAGCCAAGAAGGGCAAAAAGGACCGACGTCGATCTGAGGGCAAGAATCCGAAGAAGAAGATCAAGAAAAAGGAAAACTCTACAGACCCAATCGAGCCTACACTGAGAGGGAGGCCCCACCTTCTTGGCCAAGCCCGAGGCCAAAGAACTTTGGCTGCATGTATGATTCCAACACCCCTCTAACTACTCCTTGTGTGTAGATCTTCATGAAGATAAAGGAGGAGGACTACCTTTGATGATCTTAGCCGATGAAGACAAGAGAAGCATTCCATAACCAGAGGTGCTACTGTCGGTTTCATTATGATTATGGCTACGACACCGAGATACATTGAGCTGAAGAATGAGATTGAGGACCTGATAAAATAGAGATATCTCAGGAAATATGTGCAGAACCGACCTATGCAGCTGTCGGATGACTCTCAACCTTAGCCGCACCCTGACGAGAAAGTTCACACTCAACCTATGACGAGCGTGATCAATATGATCTCGATGGAACCAAGATCTTTGAGAGCTGATAACTTAGAAAGCTCCCCCAAATGTCGATGATGAACAATGACATCATCTTCTCTGAAGAAGATCTAAATGGGGTTCAAACTCCTCATAATGATACTGTTGTTGTATCAATGACGATAGCTAATTGTGATATAAAACGATATCTTATTGATAATGAAAGCTTAGCCGATGTAATTTTCTATGATTGTTTTCTTGAATGCGACTTTCTATTGATTGACTTAAATCAGTCAATTTTTCTTAACTGGGTTCACTGGCGATTCGATCAAGGTAGAAGGAAAAATAGCACTTCTTATTACTATCGGACGACCACCTTGGCAATCGATCGTGCAGCTCAATTTTTTTGTAGTTTGGATTCCTTCCGCCTATAATGTTATCTTGGGGTGACCCAGGTTGAATGCACTCCAAGCAATCATCTCAATGTATCACTTGCTCGTATGCTTTTCAATGAGAAAAAAATCGGTGAGATGAAGGGAGATCAGCAGCTGGCTCAACAATGCTACTTAACCATAGTCAAGAAAAAAAGCCAGTTGAAGCTCTTTCCTTCAACGACAGACTAGACCAAAAAGAAGAAGAAAGCCAAGAAGAACCCATAGAGCGACTCACTTCGGTGCCCCTCAACGAGGAGGACCTGACCAGAACTATTCAGATCGGATCTTCCTTGAGTGACGAACTGAGGGAGAAGTCGATCAATTTTTTGAGAAAAAATACAGATATCTTCATCTGGTCTGCCTCAAAAATGCCGGAGATCCCACCTGATGTAATTATCCACCGACTAAATATCGTCGTCAAGCACAAGCCGGTGAGATAAAAGAACAGAAGTTTTGCTCCCAAGCGACAGAAGGCCATCGATGAGGAGGTTGACAAATTGCTAGTAGCTGACTTCATTTGACTTCATCTGCAAGGCAACTTATCTAGATTAGCTCGCGAATGTTGTGATGGTTAAAAATGCTAACAACAAGTGGCAGAAATGCATTAACCAAATCGATCTGAATAAAGCTTGTCCGAAGGACAGCTTTTCACAGTCCCTGATTGATCAACTAGTTGACACTACGTCGAACCATCAGCTGCTCAGCTTTATGGATGCCTTCTCTAGCTACAACCAGATCTGGATGGCACCGAAGGATGAGGAGAAGATGACGTTCATCACCAATAAAGATTTGTACCGCTACAAAGTCATGCCTTTTGGTCTCAAAAATATCGAGGCTACATATCAGAGGCTGATCAACAAAATCTTCAAGAATCAAATCAGTCGCAACATAGAGGTCTACATCGACGACATGCTCATGAAAGTAAAGAAGCTGCTCTCCATATCGATGACCTGACTGAAACCTTCGATGCCCTGAGGAGACATTGGATGAAACTGAACCCGACTAAGTACGTATTTAGCATCACGTCAAAAAAGTTTCTTGATTTCATTATGACGAAATGAAGCATCGAGGCCAACTCCGAGAAGATCAAAGTGGTTCTTGACATGAAGCCCCCGACCTCTCGTGTGATATCCAGAAGCTGGTGGGATGCGCGGGGTCTTTGAGCTGATTTATTCTAAATTCGCAGAATGATGACTCTCCTTCTTCAAAACCCTCAGATAAATGAAATTCACTTGGATAGAAGAATGTCAGAAGGCTTTCGATGACCTGAGATGGTACTTGAGTTCTCCTCCACTTCCGACAAAGCCAAATACCGACGATGAATTATTCATGTATTTGGTTGTGACTTTTGAAGTCGTCAGCTTGGTACTTATCTGAGAAGAAAATAAGGTACAAAAATCGATCTACTATATAAGTCGGATACTGCATGGAGCGAAAGTCAGATACTCTTAGATCGAAAAGATCGTCTTCACGATCATCACGACGACTCGATGACTGCAACCTTATTTTTAGGCCTACTCAGTGAAGATCCTGACCGACCTCCCCTTGAGAACTCTACTTCAACAATCACATACTTCGGGGAAGATTGGCTAAATGGATGGTCGAACTCAGTGAGTTCAATCTCTCTTATATTCCACGATCCTCGATGAAGGCTCAGAT
Source organism: Elaeis oleifera (assembly GCA_000441515.1). Lineage (NCBI taxonomy): Eukaryota > Viridiplantae > Streptophyta > Magnoliopsida > Arecales > Arecaceae > Elaeis > Elaeis oleifera. The sequence goes on along the minus strand of KE505052.1, from coordinate 562,135 downwards.
ACTCATCGATTTTGTTGTTGAGTGTACTCTGACCGACGACAGCCAAGTCGAGGACTGCCCCAAGGAGAAACTTCAGAATCTGTGTGGATTCTATATGTGGATGGAGCCTCAAATACCTAAGGCTATGGAGAGGGTCTCATTTTGACCAACATTGATGGGTGGTGACTGAGTACGTCCTTTGGTTTGGCTTCAAAGCTTCTAACAATCAAGCTAAATACGAAGCTCTGATAGCCAGATTGAAGATCGCTAAAGACCTCGGTGTAAAATATCTAAGGGTATTCACTGACTCGCAACTGGTCGTCAGACAATTTTGAGGAGAATATGAGGCCCGAGATCTAATTCTCTCCAGGTATCTACAAAAACTCAGATCTCTATAAATAAATTTGATTACTTGGAGGTCTACCATATTCCCGCTTGGAGAATGTCCAAGTTGATTTCTGTCCTGACTCGTCATGTCTGGCTGCGACGAGTTGGAGAGGATCTTTATTGAACATCTCAAAAATCCAAGTATCGATTCTGAGGAGAAAGTTCATCAGGTTCATATCAATCATGAACCGAGCTGGATCGATCCATTCATTGAGTTTCTAATCAATGAAATCTTGCCAACTGATCTTACCAAGGCACACCAAATGAGGAGACTGGCAGTCTGATGTGTAATCATTGATGACCAACTCTATAGAAGATCGGCATCTTCGCCCTACTTAAGTGCCTTTGGCCCTCCAAAGCCAACCACGCTCTTCAGGAGGTACACGAGGGTAGTTGCAGCAATCACTTGAGGAGTAAGTCGCTGTCTTACAAGATACTATGGTAAGGATATTATTGGCCGACCATGCAAAAAGATGCTATCGACCAGGTGCAGAAGTGCGATCAATGTCAGAGGTTTGCTAATATTCAAAGACTTCCATCAAGTCAACTCACGACCATCTCGGCACCATGGCCATTTGATCAGTGGAGAGTCGATATATTTGGTCCTTTCCTGCTTGCCAGTAGACAAAGGAGGTTTATTATTGCGGCCATCAACTACTTCACCAAGTGGATGGAGGCCAAACCACTAGTGCAGATAACGGAAAGGAAGACTATCGACTTCTTGTGGAAATCCATCATCCGCTGCTTTGATCTACCCTGAGTGATCATCACCAACAATGACTGACAATTCGACAATATCAGATTTGAGAAATTCTGTGCAGTACCATATCATCCATAGATTTACCTCGATCGGATATCTATAGTCCAATTGAGAAGGTGAGGTGACCAATAGGACAATCCTACAAGGTCTGAAGATAAGAATCGGTCAAGCCAAAGAATGTTGTGCTGATGAACTCCCCAGCGTCTTATGATCTTATCGAACAACACCTTGGATCCCGACCGGAGAGACTCCCTTCAAGCTGGTATTCAAGACGGAAGCTGTGATCCTGATTGAAGTCAACCTACCTTCAACTTGGGTGGAGCACCATGACGAATAGATCAATTTAGACAAGCGATGAGCTGATTTGGACTTGCTTGATAAGATCTAGAGACAAGCCTAATTGAGAATGGCTTTCTATCAGCAAAAGGTAGCTCAGTACTACAACTCTCGAGTTAAGGCCAAGATCTTTTAAGCTGGAGACCTAGTCCTCAGGAGAGCTGAAGTCTCTAAACCAATCGAGTAGAAAAAGTTATCCCCGAATTAGGAAGGTCTCTACAAGGTTTCAGCAGTTCTATGATCTGGAGCATACAAGATTGAGAGCCTGGACGGCACAAAGATTCCTCAGATCTGGAACATCGAGAATCTATGGATATATTATCAATAGGGGCACTATGTAAATAAATTTTTCTTTCATACAATTCTGTGTCAAACAACTCAACTCTTGGAGGCTTAACCCTCGATCGAATTAGAGATTACCTCGATCAAATTTGAGGTGCGACGACAGGAACCCTTGGTCATGGACCAAGGCCGCCTCAGTGAGATTCGAGGCACAGCAAACGACGACGCTCCTCTATGACAAGAATAACCTACAACAAAACACTTGTTAAGGCCCCAAGTTACCTCGATGATTTTCGAGGTACAGTGCGGTCAAAACATTGACGAGACCCTAGGTCACTTCGACAGAATTCGAGGTGCTGCAACAGTAGTACTGATGAGACAAGAGGTCATCACGACAAAATTCGAGAAGGAACTCCTAAGATGTCATCAAGAAGCCCTCCGAAATGGGTCGACCATGATCTCGGTGAGACTGACATTATGGGGGCAAGCGACTCGGGATGTCTCTCCCACTTGAAAAACTCCTCCAGACATTAGTGACTTGATATCCGACTAAATGTTATTCAGCTAATGCTCGTTTAATAGAGCCATGGAGTTTGGAAACTGCTAGCATGCCGACTCTGGCCGAAGGACCACTGGAGTATAAGCTATAGTTCACAACACATACCTAGGTGAAACCCAATGTTATTCGGCTAATGCCCATTTAACGGAGATATGGAGTCCGGCAACTGTTAGCATGCCAGCTCTGGCTGAAGGACCGCTGGAGTATAGCTATAGTTCACAGTGTAGACCTAGATGAAATCCGACGTAATTCGGCTAATGCCCATTTAACAGAGCCATGGAGTCTGGCAACTGTTAGCATGCCCGCTAAGGCCAAAGGGTCATTGGAGTATAAACTACAGTTTGCAGTGCAGACCCAGGTGAAAAAAATTATGGTTAGTCGACTTATCCCCGATTGACTAAGGATCAGTTGATCCGAAATAAAGTGGAGATACGATCATGCTCTGCCTCAACCACCATGCTTCGAAATTGATGAGATGCTCTATAAAATGACGATCGATATCCTGAAACAACAAGTCCGTTGTGCATGACTTTCAGGGATGGTCATCAAGAAAGTAACTCGGATCCGCACATTGGTTAACTCTTTTCATCCGATGAAGACTACGTAATCAAACTCAGAAGTTAGGGGGTAACTGTTGGGGTAGGTCCTTGTCATATAACCGATCTCAATCGGAGGCCACCTCGATAAAAATCGATCTCATCAGAAGATCGTCGTCCCCAAAAAGCGGGTCTCACCAGAAAACCAACTCCATCTGAAAATTGAGATCGATGAAAGTCCAACCTCATCATCATCTGAAAATGGTCAGTCCAAGTTGAAGACTACATCGGCCATTGACCAGCCTGTTTCTCTAGTGGCATCGATGAGAAACTGACGTACTTGCCTATCATGTAATCCTGATCCACGGATCGGGTTCTTCAGCTGCCTACAATGCCTGATACTTCAGGTCGGTCATATACTGACCTGACTTACCAACTTTAAGCGAGTCCGGGACTGCTAGCATGCGGGTCACTCACCTCGGACTGCTTCCAATCTCTTTCATCTTGTTCCAGCCAATGACCGACTTAGATATCGATATCGATCAAACAGCAGACGGTCAAGTGAGGCTGCTATGTGGTCATATCGAGTCACATCAAATCGTGTCATCATGAGGTCATACCCTAAGTGCTCCACTCTGCACCGTGATAGGCCCACCTCCATGACCACCAATATGCCGAACAAAGGGCATGCCCACTAATGAGGCCATTTAAAGATACCCCCATGCGGCTCCATATGACAAGACGTCATCGAAATATTTTCTATCTTTTGTCCTTCACCTTGCTCTCTCTATAAATGGAGGTAAGAAAGACCCTAGGAGGTACGCATATTCCAAGACTCAGAGCTTAAAACTCTGCCTCACTTGCTCCTCCATCTCTTGAGTTGAAAACTGACTTGAGTGTTGGAGTATCTTCGCCGGAGCCATCTCCGGTGTGGGTTTTCTTGCAGGTCCCTTTGCTGCCACCAGACGCCGTCGTCCAACTTTTTCATCCAGCCTAAGTTGACGTTGCCTATGTTCGTCGTACCGTGAGCTCTCGCTCCCATTCTCGGCCCTTTCGACTGTGCCCTCTCTCCGATGAGCAGTCCTTGTCTATCAATTTTCTGTCGTTCCGCACTCAGGCGCGACAATCCAACTACCCCATCAGAGACGAGCCGCAACAGTAGCCTCCATTGAATTCCTCCAAATATTTCTAGCTAACATATCATCAGTTATGGCAAACCATCAATATTAAACTCGGCAAAATCTATGTGTGGAATATTTGCATCTCCTTGGGTTGTGTTCACGCTAGGTATTCCTTCCACGGCCCAAAGTATTCCTGGGTTTGCATGTCTTGGATTTTGTGGGGTAATAGATTTCAGAATCTCGTCAAATAGAGATCAATGTCTTACTCTGCAGTACCTACAAAGTAGTAGCCATAACACACATTCTCCACATGGGGTTCGGATGCAAAATTGTGGTTGCATGAGATGACTGTAACCAATGTTCAGCTTAGATAATGGTATATCAAGCATTGTAGCTAGTTAAATTCGAAATATGAAATTGCTTGCATGCTTTTTTCAGTTATATAGACATAAGAATCATCTAATATTTCTATTCAGCCGCACGTCGACTATTTTGGTGATGAGTATCTGATTAAAATTATAAATACATATTTTATGTAGAACTTATTGTGATGAAAAATGCAAAGCACATATATAAGAAAAGTTCTAGATTATAACTAGAACCTCCTTTTTTCTGGATCCATCTTACATCAATAATGTAGCCTCTTCCACCTATAGGTAATTTTAGAGAGGTTTCTTTTACAGTGAATACTAAATGCCAAGTATGACTCGTAATAATCTATCCTATGGAGAATATAATGATTCGTTCATGGTTTGAGGCATTAATTTATCTAAAAAGAGTGAGAATAGAGTGAAGGGCAAGAACAAAAAATATGATTAAACAGCCTTACCATCAGTAAATTCTTGAATTCTTAAATTAGCAATCATATCCATCTACCATGTATAGGGTTTTTACATACACCATTTACTCATACGTTACCTTATTGAACATTTGCGATAATCTAAGACTTGCTTTCCTAGTTATGTGATATAGTAGCATAAACTTGGCATCCATTGACATTTCCTTAAGCTGCCAGTTCAGTCAACCATCGCCAACCATCGGACATGTCAATGACTCTTTCTAATCCCTTTATTTGTAGATCAAAACTCTTGATGTGTATTATATCTTTATGATCTCTTTTTATTTTGTGGCACAGCATGTGTTTGACATTTTATGTAATCCACCCTACGAATGGATGTTGCTTGATTAGCTGATCATATTGATCCACGATTGCAATACATGTGTTAAATCATCATAGAGGCTGACAACACTGCCGGACTGATCCTATTTGGTGCCATATCTATACTAAACAGTGTATGCGTTTAATGGAAGATGGGCTAAAATGCTGATAAAGATTAAATAGAGAGAGTATAAGTATAATTAATGGATTTTTTTTTGATTTTCTTGCTGTAATTGGATGATTGTCCTAGCTGTAATTACCTTGTAATTATTTTCCTCTATTTCTATATCTAGCTATAATTATCTTGTAATTATTTCCTTTATTTCCTCCTTATTTTTTCCTCTTTGGCTTGTATTATATTAGGAAGGCTAGTTTTCCTCCCTTGTTGTTGTACCCATTTTGCATATATACTGAATAGCAAATCAATGCAAGATATCTCTGTTACTTCATTTTCTTCTTGGTATCAGAGTCAGAAAATATCAAAATCCTAAACACCATCCTTAAACTGCCCACTGCAGATCAACTATGGCAGAGGAATTCGGCAAGGTCATGAAGGTGAAGGTGTTCGATTCAAGGGGAGCCAATAGCAAATCGCCGTATTACCTCCACCCTTTGGATCATTTGAGGCAAGTCTATGTCACAAACTTGCTCATCGGATCCAATTATCATTCGTGGAGATGTTCAATGGAGAATGCCTTGTATGCAAAGAACAAGGTAGGATTCATTGATGGGACATTGGAGAAACTGCATGAAGCTTCTTTCGATTATCGAGATTGGATGTAGTGCAATGCAGTGGTAGTTGTATGGCTCACAAACTCCATGACCAAAGAGCTATATAGGACCATGGCATACGCGGCAACAGCTTGTGATATATGGATAGATCTGGAAGAGTAGTTCTTGCAAGGAAATGCTACTCGAGTCTACCAAATACGGAGGAATATAAGCCTACTTAAACAGGAGAAGATGTCAGTCGCCAGTTATTATAGCAAATTGAAGATATTGTAGGAGGAGTTGCAAATGAATGATTCGATTCCTCCATGCACCTATGGCTCTCTCAAGGCAATCACAGCATCAAGGGAGAGGACCAAACTATATGATTTCTTGATAGGACTCGATGACGCCTACAATGTTGTGCGCTCACAAATTTTAAGGATAGATCCGCTGTCCTCTCTTGGAAAGGCATATACTATGGCAACAGAAGAGGAGGTGCAGCAGGCAGCGGCGACAAGTTTTAAGCCCAGCATTAAAGCAACTGCCCTAGTCACCGAGACCGCCGCGCTCATTGCTAGATCTGGGAATGGGTGCGGGTGTTCTAATGCTCAAAATAGAATGTGAAGTCTGATGGGAGCCATCCACGATGTGAAAATTGTAAGCGATTGGGTCACACAAAAGAACGCTGCTATGAACTGATTGGGTATCCACCCAATTGGAAGCCGAAGGTTGGAAAATCCAACTCCGTACAGTTCTGTGACCCTAGTAATGGTGGCTGCTATGGAGGCTCACCCATCCCAGGCCTTCAACTGTAGAATATGGGTAGCTCTTGAATCTTATTCATGGTGCAAAGATGGGTCATGATGGTGGCAAGGTGATAGACTCTACCAATTTTGTTGGTCAGTCAATGGAGCACTTTAGTTGGATCATTGATGTAGGAGCTACTGATCACATGACTAGGTCAATGACTCTAATTCAATTATAGAATATGTATAAAGGAGGCAGGCCTATACAACTACCTATTGGATAATTGTTTGAGGTGCAGCAAAGTGGAAACTTAGTCCTCCCAACCAACTAAAGTTACAAGAAGTACTCAAGAATAATGATTTTTAATGCAAGTTATTGTCAATGAGTAAATTGATAAAGAATAATAATTGTGTACTCACTTTCTATCCAGATTTTTGTGATTTGCAAGACCTACACTCGAGGAGGCCAATTGGAGTGGGTAGGTAGGGTGATGGGCTATATTAATTATTTAGACTTTGGGCAAGCAGCAGTCTTTGGGCATGTGGCACGGAATGAGCAGTCATCTCGTATCTGGCACATGCGGTTGGGACATGCTTCTTTGGATTGTTTATCATGCATTCTCAATTTATTTAGTAAGATTGTTGGTAGTGATAAACTAGTTTGTGATTCATGTCATCCTGCCAAACAAACTAGACTCATTTTTCTTATTAGTCGTAATAAAGCCGCAACTCATTTTAATTTAATTCATTGTGATATTTGGGGCCCATATGCTACTCCTTCACATTCAGAGGTACATTATTTTTTGACCATAGTTGATGATTTTTCTTGATGTATGTGGGTTTATTTAATACAATTTAAGTCACAAGTACACCAATATTTGATACTTTTTGTAATATGGTGCGCACTCAATTTGGCATACAAGTTAAGTGTATTCAAAGTGACAATGGTTAAGAATTTAAGTCAAGGGCTATGCTTGATTATATGATGCAGTTTAGGATCCAGCAACAACCTCTTGTACTTACACATCTCAACAGAATAGGAGGGTTGAAAGAAAACATAGGCATTTGTTAGAAGTGGATAGAGCCTTACGTTTTCAAACCAACTTACCTATTAAATTTTGGGGAAAATGCATTCTTACTACAGCCTACCTCATTAATTTATTTCCCACACATGTGTTGTCCAACAAATCCCCATATGAAGTGTTGTTTGGTCAACCTCCTAAATATGATCATTTAAGAGTCTTTGGGTGTTTATGTTATGCTCAATTATACTCTTCCATAAAAGATAAATTTGGCTCCTATTCTATTAAGTGTGTTTTTGTGGGATATCCCCATGAGCAAAAGGGACATCAAGTATATGATCTGACTAGCAAGTAAATTTTTATATCTCGAGATATGATTTTGGTGAGAATATATTCTCATTTGCTGATATTGGGAGTAAAGAAAGCACAATTGCTGGAAATTATGGCGTGTTGAGCAGTCCACTTTTCTAAATGATGATGAAGACTCACATGATCAATAACCTCAGCCACCAAGTCAAATGGGCCCAAATGATGTAGCCCATGCGCCTTCAAGCAGTAGTCACGGGCTGACTCAGTGCCAGACCAAGCATGTGGGCTGACTCACACATCTGCGACCCATGCTACACCACATGGAGATTGTCCCATTATTTGAGCTATTCAATGCAATGGTGCACTTTAAATTCAGGGGCAATAGGCACGGACCTTCCTGAAGAATCAGGCCTGATGTCACTAGGCGCACTAGGGAGTCTAGCAAGTGAAATTAGCTCGTTAGCCCAGGCACCCTTTATTTCAGAGAAAATTTCTACTCGCTCATATCGAGACCGTACAATACCACAACGGTATCAAGACTTCATTTGCACATTGCCCAGCTCTTTTGTCCCATCATGCAGCTCTACACCCTCGGCTAACTCAGATGTAGTGTACCCACTATCTTCACATTTATCCTATGATAGATTATCTGTTGCTCACTAAGCTTTCTTAGCGGCCATCACTTTTGTTGATGAGCCACGTACTTATTTTCAGGCCATCAAACAAGAGCATTGACGTGAAGCTATGAATTGTGAAATTAAAGTACTTAAGAAGAATGGAACTTGGATTGTTGAATTTCTTCCACCTGAAAAGTGAGCCATTGACTCCAAGTGGATTTACAAGGTGAAGTATAAATCCGATGGGAGTGTCGAGCGCTATAAGGCTCAATTAATTGCAAAGGGGTACACTCAAATTAAGGATTTAAACTACCATGAGACCTTTGCATCTATGGCAAAGCTTATAACCATACGTTGTCTATTGGCTGTAGCAGCAGTACGAAATTGGTAGTTGCATCAACTTGATGTCAACAATGCTTTTTTGCATGAGGATCTTCATGAGGAGGTATATATAAAATACCTCATGGTTATGCACGTCCTGGGGATAACAGCATTTGTCGCCTTCGCAAATCCTTATAGGCCTCAAACAAGCTTCTTGTACTTGGTACCAGAAGTTTACTACAGCACTTATTCAGCATGGATTTCTACAATCTAAGGCAGACTATTCCTTATTTACTTCTCATCGAGGTAACTCATTTACAGTAGTTTTAATTTGTGTTGATGATGTGATTATTGCTAGGAATGACAAAGCCACGTAACTGCTCTTAAATGCTATCTTAATGACAAATTCCACATTAAGGATCTGGGTCTCCTCAAATACTTTATTGGCATTGAGGTAGCCGTTCTCCATCTGTAATAGTCTTGAGTCAGTGTAATATGCCTGGATATTGTTGATGAAACAGGGTTGCTGGCGTGTCAGCCTAGTTCATCTCCTATGAGAATCCAACACCACTTATCTTCTACTATAGGGGCATGCTTGTCGGACCCTCACAATATCGTTGACTTGTTGGATGATTACTCTATCTTACCATAACAAGGCCTGATATTTGTTACTCAGTTCATGTTCTCACACAAGTTATGCAAGATCCTAGGCAACCTCATTGGGACGTGGCCCTTCGTGTCCTCCGGTATATAAAATCAGTACCTGGCCAGGGCATTCTTCTTTCCTCTACCAGGTCACTCACAATGCAGGCTTATTGTGACGCTGACTGGGCCAGTTGTCCAGACATGTACCGCCCCATTACTAGCTATTTTGTCTTCCTTGGCAAAGCTCTTATTCTTGGCACTCAAAGAAGTAATCTATTGTCTCCCGATCATCCGTCGAGGTTGAGTATCGAGCCATGGCAGCCATTACTAGTAAAATTTTGTGGCTTTGTCGGTTACTCTCTGATCTTTTGTGGTGCACATGGCTTCTGTTACATTGCATTGTGACAACAAAGCGGCTATGCATATTACAAATAATCTTATTTTTGTGAGCACACCAAACATATTGAAATTGATTGTCATTTTGTGCATGACCGGATTCAATTAAAGAAACTTCTATTACATTATATCTTTACTTCGAGTCAGTTGGCGGATATTTTCACAAAGATCCTTACTTCATCCATTTTTTCCCCACTACTTCACAAGTTGGGCATTGTCAACCTCCATTCGTCAGCTTGAGGGGAGTATAAGCGTAATTGATGGAATTTTTCTGATTTTTTATTGTAATTGGATGATTGCCCTAGCTATAATTATCTTGTAATTATTTCCCTCTATTTCTATATCTAACTATAATTATCTTGTAATTATTTTTTTATTTTCTCTTTATTTTTTTCCTCTTTGATTTATATTGTTTTAGGAAGGCCAGCTTTTTTTCTTTGTTATTGTACCCATTTTGTATATATACTGGATAGCAAATCAATGCAAGATATTTCTCTATTACTTTATCTTCTTCCGAGAGCAAGGAGGGAGGAGGAAAAAGCCATGGTGTTGTACCAAGAGAGATGGACATGTCTCGTTGATTAAACTTTTCCCTCCTATATATTCCCTCCTATATATATATATATATACATACAT
>KE505052.1:439221-479862 GCA_000441515.1 Elaeis oleifera | reverse complement strand
TCTCTCTCTCTCTCTCTCTCTCTCTCTCTCTCTCTCTCTCTACCATGGAGCTCTTCCCTAAGGGACTCTAGAACAAAAATTTGATTGCTCACTTTTTATTTTCAAAGATGTTCTGGGTGTCAACCAAGAGACTGCTGGTTCAAAATCATACCACTCTTTGTTAGTGAGCATGATATCTGCATGTTGTTGATGCAGTAATACTTTGGGAGTAGAGGAGTGATTTTAACCTTATGGATATTGTATGAAGTCCTAAAGCACCACAATAAAAAAAAATAAAGAGAACAAAATGGAATCATTGCCAATAGATTCAAATACTAGAGACCTCTTGTAATTGTAAATATTTGCTGCTTAAATAATGCAAACTGGTTTTGCTTAAATACAAAATCATACTCTTATAGTATAAATGCATTTGATGAGGAAATCTTCATGTTGTCTTTAAAATGTTCATTTCTGAATAGTGATTTTAATTGTTTATAGCATGTTTCAAAAACCACTGAAATGGGATCGTAAAGCCACTGCCATACCATTTCGGTGTGAAACAAGCACTACTGGTGCAGGTGCCAGGATGCCGAAATACTTGTACCGCTGGCCATACAGGTTCATACCAGTGCATACTGGCAATACCATACCATCTATAGTGGTCAATATTGTATCAGCTATACTAGTCAATATTGATGTTTTTTTCAATTTTTGGAATATGTGAGTTTCGGTACATGCCATTGATACCAGTGCCATACCGAATACTATTCCATTGGGAAAATGGTACAGGGTTTGGTAATGGTTTTTAAGAATTTGGTTTGTAGTTTCCTGGGTATGTTGTACCATAATAATCATTATATTATCTTGTTCTTATGCTTGATGTAACCAATGCTCAAGTTGACTTTTATGCTTAGTGACTGTTAATTTGTAAAAGTGGTGTTGTCTATGTATAGAAGAATACTCTATTCTTAACTAAAGTAGCTTTACATTTTTGCATTGGAATTTATGCTCATTGCAGCATGTCGAGGTTCTAATTCCTTCACCAAAGAAAGATGAGATTTTGTTGAAGGTGGAAGCGACAAGTATAAATCCATTTGATTGGAAAGTTCAGAAAGGCATGCTTCGACCATTTTTGCCACCGAAGTTTCCATTCATACCATGTAAGTTCTGCTGCTGTCAAATGATGGGATAATTGTTCTTTTATGTGGATGTGGTGATTGTTCTTCCTTTAAAGTGGTCATTGAATTCTTGCTTAATTTTTGCTCAAGTACCTCACAGTGATTTGATCAAATAATGAATTTTTGTCTAGATATATTCTATCATGCACCTTCTACTGCTGATTTCCTTTTTGTGACTAGAAGGAGGGCTAATCTCCACCCGCTACCCTATGCCCACTCCAAATAGTCTAGGCCAGAGCCTAGGCCCCCAGGTAGGCCGAGCCACTGCTGATAGAACTGGGGTAATTAATTAATTGGGTGTCAAAGGGAAGACCAGGACCCGATGGAATCGAATACCCAACCTCTTGCTTAAAGAGCAAGATGCAGTACTATTGGAACTAAGGTTCAGTGGTTCCTATTGCCGATTCATTGTTAAAAATTCCCACATTTAATCAGTGGATTTTCTTACAGATGGTTCTTTCCCTAGCTATGGTAGTTACCAGTTTAATACTATAAAATTTGATGGGGTTGTTGGATGTTGTAGACTACAAATAAATTGTTGGGTCATCTTGTCTTCTACAAATGCCTTTAATTTGGAATTCAGGCTTAGGACAACCTTTTACAGTACTAATGCATTTGTTTCATTTCTATTATCTATGCTTAACTCAAGGTAGTTAAGCTGTCAGGTGACTACATTATTAAATTACGTAGAGTTTTCTTCCCTTTTAATAAGAAGTGATAATTGGTCTTTATTGAGGGAACCAAGGGGAAGCAAGATTTTCAGAAAACTGTAGTATAGCATCTGTATGCAAATGCAGTTATTTACCAATTTAGTCTTTTCTTAATGTGCTAGTTAGCTCTAGGTAATAAATGTTTTAAGCTGTTGAAGATGTAGCATGTTCTCATAAGGAGAGGCTAAGCCTTGAGGTGGACAAAGGTGTAACCCTCAAAGTATCAATTCAAATTATTTAATTATGCAAAAGAAAAAGTGAATTTAAGGCAGGTGACATGAGAAATTAGATCATGCTGATGGTTTAGTGGATAAGGCGTAGCCACTTTAGTCTTCTGAACAGAAATTTTGTGTCCCACAATCACATCTTTCATTCCACTAGTGAATGATAAAGTGATTACTGACGAAATTGTTGATAAAGGTGAATGGCAGAAGAAAAGGATCTCCAAGATATGGAAGAAGAAATTTAGATGGAAATAAGAGTGAACAAAACTGTGTTCAAGGAAAATGTTAAAGGAGGTTTCAAGAACATTTTAACAAGGGAAATGGATTTGACCTTGTGGAAAACTAAAATCATATAAAGGATATAACTTAAAAGATATGGGAGGAAGAAGATCAAAGCTGAAGAAAAGAAATGGATGAGAAACTTAGGAGAAAAGGAGTTATAATTGTAAGGAAGCTAAAAGCAGATTTGATTCTGGTGTATAGAAGAAATTTGAAAGACAAAATTAAGGAGGAAGAAAGATTAGGAAAGTTTGAAAAAAAAAGAAAAGAAAAGAAAATGCTGCATGCTTGCTGAACATCAGTCCCTGGAGTTGGTCAACTTCTGATTAATGGAGAGTGCCAGTCTAAAACCTCATCCTCAGAGGGCAGTGGGATGGAAGACAACTCAAGAGAGAGGCAGATGATGTGCTATACCACTATATAGTCAAGGATTTCAATTGAAACCATGAAAGCAATACAGGTTGAACCAGCAGGAAGTAGAGTATTAGCCATAGACAATATATGCTGATCATTTAGCTTTAAGGTACCCTCAGACCTGATAGCTCAATGGCCAAGCATCAGATACCCTCAAGCCTATAACTCAAGGGTCAAGCCTTTATTTTAATTTAGCACAAGACACCCCAAAATGAAATTTTACATTAAAAAAACCTATAAATAAGAAACCCATTAAAGTCAAAATTTGAGACAGTAGTCAACATTATGTTGGTACTTAGGTGTATAATTATCCTAATATCTTTATTCTAGGATCTAGGAACAAAATTTACTCTCCTTTTTCCTCTTTCTGATGCATGAATAGCAAGTAGCAATAGGCCTAGTAGCATCAGTAACAACCGTTTTCCTTCAACGCATAATACCAACACCTCTTGTGCCTGAGAATTATTTGTTTTGTGGAGTACTATATTTTTTCAGTTTTTCTCTATTTAAATTTTGGCTGATATCTTCCTGTTGTCCTTCATTTCTAATATTGGATTCTTCACTGAATCAAGCATTATGGAATAAATTGTATAATACATTGCTATGGTGAAACAGGTGTTGATGTGACAGGAGAAGTTACTGGGGTAGGTCCTGGAGTGAGCTCCTTTAAAGCAGGTGATAAAGTTGTTGCCATGCTTAATGTTTCGGTAAGTGATCAACTTCTGTAATCTCTTTTTGCACTTGCTTCAAGCGATGGTAGGAAGTAAACAAAAGAAACCACATAAACAGTACAAATTTAACTTCAGCTGTAGTTTAAGCTGCTTGAACCAGACAAAAAATAGTAGTAAACTAAAACAAAGCAGATTATGGTTCATCTTTTTCCCCCCCTCTTGGGTGGGTAGATTATTTCTGGTTCTTCCTCACCATAACTGTCAAGATTTCCATACTTTAACCCCTCTTCAACAACTTAACCATGATCCAGATAAGCTTCTTGGCATTGTAATGTTGAACTATCCTTAGTTTGTCACTGATCTGTGTCAAATTATCTTTGTATTCATTGATCCAAAGGACTTTGAAGCCACTCTTGTGATGTTGTTGTTAACATGTGATTTTCTTGAATGGATAACTATTTTTAAATTGATTTTTATTGAAGCAAAATAAGAAACTAGTAAAAGATTATACTAAACGCTTGCACAAATCCATTTTTATGAAAACATACAAAGTTGGCTGCTGTGGCCCATCACAGCAAAGCATTGACATTTTTGTGCCAATAAGCAATTGTACTTGTGCTGTCATTTGCACTATTGCTGCTGCTGTCATTGCAATACTGTTTGATGATGTGTTGGGTTCATAGTGGTAGATAAGATGGTTCCTATTGGTAATAAATCATTGCACTACAAGGTGGCTACTGCACAACTTGTCTATCAATGAGGACTTGACACATTATCAAAAGAACATAAACTGCTACTTGAGACTAGGCAGCTAAGTATCTACTTGGAGTCCAAACCATTGTGCTTGTTTCCATTCTTCTAAATCAGGATTCACTTCTTGACAGAGTGGTGGTGGTCTCGCGGAGTATGCTGTAGCACCGGTGCCCTTTACAGTCAGTAGGCCATCTGAATTATCTCCAGCTGAGTGTGCAGGCCTTCCACTGCTGCTGTTACTGCCTTCCAGGCACTTAAGGCTGCTGGGACCAAGTTCGATGGCACTGGTGAGCCATCAAATGTCCTGATCACCGCAGCCTCTGGGGGTGTGGGACATTTTGTTGTCCAGCTTGCCAAGCTGGCAAACCTCCATGTGACAGCTACCTGCGGTGCTCGCAACTTAGAGCTTGTGAAGAGTCTGGGTGCAGATGAGGTGTTGGACTACAAGACTCCAGATGGTGCAAGCTTAAAGAGTCCATCAAACAGGAAATATGAATTCGTGATCCACTGCACTACTGGCATTGCCTGGTCCACCTTTGAGCCTAATTTGACTACTAATGGAAAAGTCATTGACATAACTCCATCTGTCAAGGCTGTGGCTACTTGTGTCTTCAAAAAGGTGACCTTCTCCAAGAAGAAGCTGGTGCCATTGCTATTAGCACCAAGATGGAGGACTTGAACTTTGTGGTAGAATTGGTGAAGGAAGGGAAGATCAAGACAGTGGTGGATTCAAGGCATCCTTTGAGCAAAGCAGAGGAGGCTTGGGCTAAGAGCATAGATGGTCATGCTACTGGGAAAATCATTGTGGAAATGTGAAAAGTCTTTCAGTATTGGTGTCTCTAGACATTTAATATGAGGATGATGTAGTTGCTGCTGTTAGGAGGCTATCATTTGAGGCGGTCATTCTATCGTGTTGTGTGGTGTAAGATAAGGTTTGAGAGTCTTGGTTCTTGCATGTAGTAGTAAACTAGTAATTATGCCAACAACTTCTGAATGATGCCTACAAACTTGCTATATTTGTTTCTCTCAAAAACCTTGCTAAATTGAGGCTTTCTGAAAGTAATACTGATATCACATGTTCATGGTTGCTACTTGCTACTTGCTAGCTCTTATTTCCTGGGATCTATGTGCTTTGTCCAGCACTTGAGGTTTGCAGTCTCACCACTGCTGAAATTAAGTTATTTCCAGAGTTTGGTTTGATGTAATCAGGTAGCTATCCTGCTCCTAGATTTTTAGTTAAATCCTCCCAATTATACTAATTTAAACCTGAGTTGTAGCATACTAGAGTCTGGCAAGTGTGAAGCATAAAGCCTGAAAAACTTGGAGCAAGCAGCTGGGAACGTGGAGCCTCAGCGCTTCATAAAGCTCCCTCCAAAGTTATATTGCAGAATTGATAGGTGTTTCTTCTATAAGCCAGCTGCAAAAAAAAAGTTTACTTGATAGATGTTTCTATAAGCCAGCTGCCAAAAAAAAAAGTTTACTAATAATTATAAATCAAGTTACGTCTGCTACTTCTACATGCTACCGAACAACTATAAAACTGGAGTTATTGTAACTACATGCAACATGTTAGTTTCAGTTACTTGAAACTAAACAGGTCTATCAAACAACCAAATATCATGTGACTGATTCCACTCTCGGTAGTTCTTTATTTATTGTGGTTCCATCTGACAAGCATATATAAAAGTGGCAAAATTCGGCATGTATGATATAAATAATAGTGCATCATTAAATTGCAATCAATAGATTAGACTGCCTTCAAAAGTGCCCGGATGCCCCTTTGGTAGATCTTTAATACATGGGATATTATACTATGGATGGCAGGGAGATGCAAACAAAATGATGCATTGGAAGGTTTGGCATGCGAATATTCAGTTTGGAGCCTGTGTCCACATGCCTATTTGGACTACTCTCACATTTCATCCAAGAGGTGATTTACAGTGTCACAATGTCCTGATTGCAGGCTTTGTGGTTGTTCCTATATCTTTTCTTCCTTTGCCTCTTATTAGAATTATGTGATTGTAGCCTTGCAGTTGGATCACAATTTTCTCGTCCATATCATGATATCTAATCTTTGAAAGATCACCCCTATCCCGATAACATGGTTTGCTGATGCTACCCCATTCAAGTGACGTCAACTCAACATGGCATTGCTCTAATTGCTAATACATGTTATCAAAATTTGAAAATAAATTAATAGTTGTCATCCTATAATTTAGAGGACAAGTATCACTTGTTGAAGCGATCTCAGTTTAAAAGAGCGCCATACATGATGGGTAACATCGTGAGGGTGCTAGCAATGGCATTTAAACTTCCTCCTACTCATGAATATCATATAATGCTTCAGTAGTAGTTTGGTTTACTTTCATTAATGTATTGTCAGTCAACCATGTTTTAGTAACGAGATTAACTTATAAAATTAGATGATAGGCCCAAGCATCCCAAAGAGAAATTTCTAATATTCATTGTCAGATGGTTGATTTTCTTTTCCATCTGATGTCTCTAATTGTTTATGCAAGGGGCCACAAGACCCAATCCTCAAAAGATCTTGATCGATACCAATATTACAAATGGATAATTCCAAAATATCTTGTTATTTATAATAAATATTTGTTTATGCATCGACAAAAAATATTTTTATGAAGAGGGAGACTATTTTATCAATTCGACTCACAAATATCTGATATATTCATATCTCAAACTTTTTTGCATAATATAGCTTTTCATCAAAGATTATCGGATAAAGAATCTATTTTCTAGGCTAAAAGTTTAAGTTTCAAATCCTTCATACATAAAGAGTTCAACTATTTTACGATAATTTCTTTTTGTTGTGGGGTTTATCCCACCTCATCATTAAATCGACCTCAACTAGAAGCTAAGCTCATAAGAAAGTCGACTTGAACCAGAGGCTGAGCTCATAAAAAAGCCGACTTGAACTGGAGGCTGAGTTTATCATAAAGCCGATCTGACCTGGAGGTTGACCTCTTCAGAAGGCTAAATACCGACCTAACTCATCTCAACTTATATAAATACCAATCTGGCTCATCTCAGCTCATATAAATATCGACCTAAAGCAAAGTATTTCGTATATTTGAGACATCCAGAGTCTCATATAATACTTGATCTCACCTCGGTCTTTTACCGAGGTCAACTATTATATTAACGGCCACAGTTATCCTGTGAAAGCTGGCCACAACCTCATATATAGTCATCCTACAACTCATCCCCAGCTGGCACATATAGCTAAGTATGACCTCATTTCTAGCTAATACATACAGTTATGCTCTAGCTCACTTACAGCTGACCTCGAATGGCCTAATAAACTCCGCCAACGGTCTAACAAGCTCTCTAACGGCCTCATCAGTCCTTTATAAATAGAGAGCTAAGAGATCCTCTAGGTAAGTTTTGACTCCTAAGTCCCAAGCTCGTACTAGAGCTTAAACTAGAGTGAGATCTTGTCCATGAAATTTTGCCAGTTTTCAAAATAGAGCTCTAGTTCTCATCCAGTCCAAACTCTTTAGTTCCACACAAATCCTCCTGCTCTCTTCTACTTTTTTCACCTCCTATTCTCGAGGCTCAAACTGACTTAAGTATCGGAGGGTCAAGCATTGAAGGATCTCCACTGATTTTTGACTTATTTTGCAAGTTTCTTGAAGACTTGCTAGATTAGATTGCTACAAACCCTCCAACGTGGCGTCCTCTGATCCCATCATCTCATATTTTGAGCCTCGCAACAACAGATTAGTGCTAGAAAGAAGGCTTTTTGCCTAAAAATTTTGTGAAAAAATGATGAATCAGAAAGCACACAAAACAACGTACCATAAAGTAGCAACCAAAGGCAGTTCTTCAAGAAACTCCATCTCAACACAATGAGCCCTCAATAAAGCTTTCTTTAATATCTTAATTCTTATCCACAGGAGGTCAGATTCCTCTATATAGTCTTATCAAGTCACATCATTTTACTACACCATCCTCAGAGCCTTAAGCTATCAACTCATGGCATTAATGGGGATGGCCCCACGTACTGTGGGAGACAACACTCACCAATTCAGAAAACAAAGGGCTAGGCTCGGTGCTCGAGAACATAATGAGAGGCAAAAATATCCTTTTGACCTCCTCTTTTTCAAGGCTCTCAAATAGAATTCATAATTCTATGGTTATAACTCCTAAATCCCATCTACTATTGTATTCCTTTCTTGCAGGACAACAAATTTTTGGGCACATAAGCTGAAGAAAAATCAAATAAGGATAAAAAACCTATCCAAATGAGATATCTATTTGAAAAACTCAAGTTCCAAGAAAGAAGATCATGACATCTGAAAAAAAAAAAGAAGAAGAAAAAATCCTCACACATCTGGCCTCGGACATAACTGAAGTCATCTGTGAGCAGCCTTCCGTGACTTGGCTCTCCCGCACCAAATGGATGCAATGATGCCCATTACATCATCTTACAGGTAACATAACCAAAAAAAAAAAGAAAGAAAAAAAAAAGAAGAAGAAGAAAAGAAGAGAAGGAGAAAATCCTCATGCATCTGACCTCGAACACGGTCGAAGTCACCTCACAGGTGACATGACAAGATAAAAAAAGAAAAAAAAAAGAAAAGAAAAGAAAGCAAGGAAAGAAGGTAGAGGAGGGTCGGTTCCCTCCGCCCGAGCTCCTGCATGCCTGTTGGATCAATGCTCTCCTATGCACCCATCGGGTCACATGCCCGCACCCCGCTAAATCGGCAACTTCCTGATGTCAAAACCCTCTAGATCCCAAAGCCCTCCATGCTGTCGTGTACCTCTCATCATCGAATTCCGTCAGATCGGTGGTCACCAGCAAGCCAATCGCATGCCCATATGCATGCCTGTGCGTCTCCCGATGCCAATTCCTTCGGATCGGAGGCTTTTCGATGTCGGATTCCATCAGATCGACGGCCCGATGACTTTGGCTCCCTCCTTGCATCCGCATGCATCTCCAACGTCAAACCCATCGGATTTGAAGCATCTTGGCATCTAGCCCCGTCAGATTCGTCGTCTTAGGGCTTCTCGCACTCCTCTGCACCTCACGACGTCTAGCCCCATTAGGTCGGTAGTTTTTCAACCTCAAAACTCCTTCAGACCAACCGTCACCGAATTTGCTGCGCATCCATATAGCTTTTGACGAAAAATATTTTAGGTTGGTAGTTTACCGACGTCAAAACTGCTACTCTCCTTATGCTTCTTGGTGGCAAACCTCATCGGGTCGGTAATTTCCCAACATCGAACCCATCCGATGCTTCGCGTACCTCTTGGGGCCAAGACTGACAGATCAATCCTCATCAAGGCCTTCCAGCACCAAACCCCACTAGAGCCCCATCTTCAACCTCTCTCTCTGCGCATAGTTCCTCCTTCACCCGAGGCTAATACATAATCCCTCCTTCTGGTGCTTCCGTGTGCCTCCTAGTGCTAGATCCTTCCCTCGATGGCAAGCTCCCTCTCTCTTTGTCTCTCTCTGCACTCGATCGGCTCAGTTGGAAGCAAATGGGAGAAGGTCTAGGCATAGCAATGGTGGGAAAAGAGAGAAGAGAAAAGCAACCTCTCTGTGCGCGGTCCCCCCTCACTTGAGGTCTCCATATGCATCCGACCTCCGATAGTGCCGAGGAGACCTGTGGGTGTCTCCAAAGCAAAAAAAAAAAAGGGGGGGGGGGAGAGAGTCTGATTTCAGTCAAAATTAAAGTGATCCAAACCACAGATCAAGCCTAAACCGATTGACAAAGTGTCAATGTCAAGTAGAACTCACAAGTTCTCAAACAAAAACTCATGGTAAAAGGCTCCTAAACTTTCATCTATTATTCTCTCCTTTCCTTCTTGCAGGTTCAAAAGAGAAAATAGGGCAAAGTCAAAATCAAAATCATGACCAAAGCGAATTCAAAATCAGGCTAATATAAAGCAAGAACAAGCCTAAATTAAAGCAAAGACAAGCCCAAGCTAAGGCAAAAAATAGGAAGAAATCAAATAGAACTCAGAAGCTCTCAAACAAACCTTGTAACCTCCATGGTAATAGATTGTCAAGCTCCATCTACTATTTTTTTCCTTTCTTGCAGGACAATAAGTTATTGAACACATGAGTCGAAACAAAATTTAAACAAAGCTATGATGAATGTCAAGCCCAAAGATAAGATGAAGATGAAGCTGAGGTAAAGATAGCCCAAAATTCATGTCATCAAAAGGTCGATCTCAATTGAAAGCTGTCCTCATCAGAAGGCTGAAAACTGACCTCATCAGGAGGTTGAGCTCAACAGAAAGTTATCCTTATTGGAAGACAGAAAACTGACTTTATTAGAAGACCGAGCTTATCAAAAAGCTGTCCTCATCAGAAAGCTGAAAGCTGACCTCATTAGGAGGCCGAGCTGAACAGAAAGCTATTCTCATCAAGAAGCTGAAAGTTGACCTCATCAGGAGGCCTAGCTCTATAGAAAGTTATCCTTAATAGAAAGTCGACCTCATTAGAAGGGTGAAGGCTGAGCTCATCTCAATAGAGATTCAACAGAGGCTCATCAGAAAGTGAGACAAATGATCTCCAGATTAGACCTCAATAAAAATTCAATCTCTGGATTGGTAGAGCCCGGAGAGACACAAATGGAGATAAGATCTTTCAAATCCAATCTCAAGATTGGTAGAGCCTCAAGAGGCATGAATGGAGATAAAATCTCCTCAAATTCAATCTCCAAATTGGTAGAACCCCGAGAGACACAAATGGAGATAAAATCTTTCAAATACTGATCTCTGAATTGAAGGTTATTTGAAGCTCTATCAAATACCGACCTATGAGTCGAAGTTTATCTTGAAGTTCTATCAAATACCGACATACGAATCAAAGTTTATCTTGAAGTTCTATCAAATACCGACCTACAGGTTGAAATGTATCTAAAAATTTTATCAAATACCGACCTACGAGTCAAGATTATCTTGAAGTTCTATCAAATACTGACCTACGAGTCAAGATTATCTTGAAATTCTATCAAATACCAACCTATGGATCAAGATTATTTTGGATTTTTATCAAATATCAGATCAAGATTATCTTGAAGTTCTATCAAATATTGACCTACAAGTCGAAGTTATCTTAAAGTTCTATCAAATATCGACCTACAAGTCGAGGTTATCTTGATATTCTATCAAATATCGATTTACAGATCGAAGATATCTTGCAGCTCTATAAAATACTGATCTACGGATCAAAGTTATCTTAAAATTTATTGAAAATATCGATCTTGGATCGATAAAATTTTGAATGGCTAAAATGAAGATAAGATTTTTTTCAAATCCAATCTCCAAATTGATAGAGTCCTGAAGGATCAAAATGGAGATAAGATCTCTCCAAATCCAATCTTCGAATTGGTAGAGTCCTGAAGAGCCAAAATAGAGATAAGATCTTTCCAAATTCAATCTCCAGATTAATTGAGCCCCGAGAGGCATAAATGAAGATAAGATCTTCCAAATATCGATCTACGAATCAAGATTATCTTTCAGCTCTATAAAATATCGATCTCAGGATCAAGGTTATCTTGATATTCTATCAAATATCAGTCTACGAATCGAGATTCTTTCAGCTCCATAAATATTGATCTCAGGATCGAGGTTATCTTGAAGCTCTACAAAATATCGATCTTCGGATCACATAAATATTGATCTCAGGATCGAGGTTATCTTGAAGCTCTACAAAATATCGATCTTCGGATCAAGGATACCTTAAAGTTCTAATGAAAATTCGACCTACTTAAGGCTACATCGGATAAAAGACCTGAGCAGTTCATTTGAAAATTAAATGATATAGATTCACCACCTCAAACAAGTTGAGAAATTTTTTTTTGGCTACTTCTTTCGTCCAAAAGTAAATTCTTCGAACTCAGAAGTGAAGAGACAAGTATTGTGGGGTTATCCCACCTCATCATAAAATTGATCTCAACTAGAGGCTGAGCTCATAAGAAAATCAATCTGAACCAGAGACTGAGCTCATAAGAAAGCTGATCTGAATTAGAGGCTGAGCTCATCATATAGCCAACCTTAGCTGGAGGCTGAGCTCATCATAAAGTGGACCTGAATTGGAGGCTGAGCTCATTATAAGACCGATCTGAATTGAAGGCTGACCCCTCAGAAGGCTGAATGCCGATCTAACTCATCTCAACTAATATAAACGCCAATCTGACTCATCTCATCTCATATAAATATCGATCTGAAGTAAAGTATTCCATATATTTGACATGTCCGGAGTCTCATATGATATTTGATCTCACCTCAGTCTTTCATCGAGGTCAACTATTATATTAACGATCACAGTCATTTTATGAAAGTTGGCCACAATCTCACATACAGTTGGTTATGATCTCATATACAGCCATGTTACAACTCATCTCCAGCTGACATATACAGCTAAGTATGACCTCATTTTCAGCTAATACATACGGCTATGCTTTAGCTCACTTACAACTGACCTCTAACGGCCTAACAACTCCTCCAATGATCTAACAAACTCTCTAACGGTCTTATCAGTCCCTCTATAAATAAAGGACCAAAGGATCCTCTAGGTAAGTTCTGACTCCTAAGTCCTAAGCTTATACTAGAGCTCAAACTAGAGTGAGATCCTGCCAGTGAAAATTTTGTCAGTTCTCAAAAGAGAGCTCTAGTTTCCATCCAGTCCAAACTCTCTAGTTTTACACAAATTCTTTTGCTCTTTTTACTTTTCCACCTCCTATTCTCGAGGCTCAAACTGACTTAAACATTAGAGGGTCAAGAACCGTTGGATTTCCATCGATTTTTGACTTATTTTGCAGGTTCCTTGAAGACTTGCCAGATCGGATTGCTATAGCCCCTCCAGCGTGGCTTCTTTCGATCCCATCATCTTAGATTTTGAGCCTTGCAGCAACACTTTGTATCTAATATTTAAAGAAACCTTTGTTTCTTTATTGTGATGTAGAAGGAGGAAATGGTATCAAATAAATTTTTGTGTGCTAAAAACCATTTTCAAGATCATTCTTGAACTTGTGAAGCATTAAATTCCATGATCATAAATCATAATATTAGTGATACTTTGATGAGAAGCTCTCTACACATGACACAATTAAGTACCACATCTAGAGGATTAATCAAAAGGTCGAAGAAGAACTTCTTTATCAATCAACGTATTTAAAGGACCATTGGAGGGAGAGCCGTAGAGGCACACAACTACAAGGAAACACATAAGGTATAAGGGATGATTTTATAGCCATACCCCTACCATCAATAAAAAACTCTAGAATCTTTGCTGAACCAGCTCAAACCGACTAGTTCGGGGCATGCCGAACCACAACGATGGCTAAACAATATGGTTCAGTCAATGGATTCAAAACGCTGGCAAACATGAAGCAAAAGAGAAGGAAAGAAAGGAAGAAAGAAAAGAGAGGAGGGAGTGAAGGCCAGCGATGGCCGGTGATGGCGAGGCCATTAGAGAGCTATTGAGATTCTGAGTCTTTGCAGTCATCCACAAAAGATTGAGAAGAGAGAGAAATAGAGAGAGAGGGAAGGGAGGGAGAGGAGGGAGGGGAGGATAGTGGGGAGGCCATCGGGTGGCCCAAATCCCCTCAACCCCCCTCCAGCCACCATGGAGTTCCAAGCAGGGGCTTCGTTGGCTTCACTGTATGTCAGATTTTTTAAAATTGATGAAAGAGCGGCGAAGCCCTTGTTCAACCCTGTGGTGGCCGCAGGCAAGGGGGATTTGGGCCACCCCAGTGGCCATGGCAGCCATTAGCTATCCTCTAGTGGCTTCTCCGCCATCTTTCCCTCCCTCCTCTCCTCTCTCTTCTCTTCTCTCTCTATCTCTCTTCCTTTTTAGTTTCTCTCGTAGAGGACCACAAAGTCTGAGAGACCTCGGTGGCCTCCGATGGCTACTGTAGGTGTCTCCACCAACCACCTGTTCTTTCCTCCCTCCCCTCTCTCTTTCTCTCTCTTTTCCTCCCCAGTCATCCCCCAGTCCCATATCAGTTTGGGCCTAATACGGTCTGATACAGGGGCATATTGAATCGTACCACTGACCAGCCAATATGGAGTCTAGTTCCGAACCGACGATCCTTGCTCGAGAAAAATCTTAACAAGCTATCATACATCTTCCTTGCCTTCCCAATTAGATCTGTGATCTTTATGGTTTGCTGTACCATCCCATACCATCTAGTACAAGACATATCGTATTACATTGTACCATCTCATACCAACACTACAGTGCCATACTATACCATATATCGATAGTATAATAGAATTTTACTAGTATGAGGTCCAGTGTCGAGCTTGATCAAACTATGCTTAGAGGATCCTGAAACTATGCCACCAACAAGTTTCAAGACACTATTTACAAATGACTTAAGCCCATCCATGAGAAGCTATGAAAGGACTTCAAGCAATTTCTCGACAAGTTCCATAACAAGACAAAGCACACAATTGATGGCTAAACCAGGCACTTTAAGGACCTAGAGGAAAGGAACCATAAAAATAGCTACTCCTTTGAAAAGCGGAAAAGATGCTAAGTTTTACAATGAGCTCAAAACATGGGATAACAGTTTTATCAAGGAAACTTCCATTTTTTTCTATTAGAAAGGACCAAAATGAAGGAGAAGAAGATGAATTTGTTCATTGAATTAGTATAGCAAGTTTTAAGAGCGGAACCATGTATATGATGTACACTTGAGCATTAGTTTAGGCATGTGCCTTGCTTAAATTTGATAAGTGTTGTTGTAGTGCTCCTAAGGAGCACTAATCAAGTATGTTCCTTAGATCTGTACTCTTTATCTTGTAAATTTGTTTCATTCAAATCAACATAGAAATCCATATTATCAATAAAAAATTGTATAGGGTGAGAAAATTTAAAGGGTAAAGACAGAGGAATAGCTATTTGAGGATACATAATGAAATTGTGATGGTTTCGATGGAATGGAATGTTGGTGATTATTTTGAAGAGATGAGACAATGTCTTGATTAAAGGAGATCTACTGGAACATTACAAAAGAGCATAGACTAGGCATTATTTTGACATTCCGTATAAAGGAAATTTCTCTTATATATAATTTTTTGGATTTGTTTGTTGAGTTCAGGTCAAACCAAGGACTAGGTCATTGAAGTAGAAAAGGTAGAATAGCTTTGTGGAAGAGGGACATGTCATCAAACATATACATCATTACATAGACTCACTTTTTTAAATCATATGACTGTCACAGTGGGACTGACTTGAAGATCTATATATAAATATAAAAGCGATAAAATTATTAAGTTCACTTTCATGAAAAGTTTACATTAGGGTTCATTAATTTTGGATTTTCTTATATGAAATTGTTGTGAAGGTCATAAACCTTGTGCTTCATATCTAATTTCCAAAATTGACCTTCTGTTATAAGCATGCAGATTTTGTCAAATTACAAGAAAACAGACTAGACATGAATAACTTGGATACTGAATGTACATATATCTCCAACTTCTTCTTCCTCATTTTTAAAATTATTTTATAAAAAATTTTTCTTTTAGTAAAAGAGAGAACCATCATCTAACTTTTAGTTCAGAAAATGAAAAAAGGATTTCTACTTCAATTTCACCACTTAAATAAAGCAAACATAAAACATGGAAGGGGAACTAGAGTTGAAAACTAGTTTCTTGATTCTGAGTTCTAGTGCTCCAAGGACTGTTGCCGCAACGAAAAGGCCCTCTGCAGTTTTATATGATATATAAGTGGTAAGAGTGCTAATCTGACTCCAAAGTATCTAGACATCAATTTTAAATTATATGCAAGTAATAATTCATGAAAGTAATTTGAATCTACAGCTAGATGGAAGATTCTGTTTTGCTCTGCCAAAAGCGAGTGCTATTCATGTTTTAATCAGTATATTTGAAAAATTGA
Organism: Elaeis oleifera; assembly: GCA_000441515.1. Lineage (NCBI taxonomy): Eukaryota > Viridiplantae > Streptophyta > Magnoliopsida > Arecales > Arecaceae > Elaeis > Elaeis oleifera. Next base: position 463,773 of record KE505052.1, on the reverse strand, counting down.
GCTCCCTCTACTGGGGCTTCAAAAGGTTGTAGTAGTCTATTTTGCCATGAATTCTTCTGCTGATCAAGTGTCAAAAAATGCTCGGAAAGAACAGACCAGTACAGAAATGAAGAAGATAATTAAAAATACATGATGCACATGGTTTAAGCAGAACTTCATGGGGTTAGCCAATGAGGTAGCTACTTCAATACTCGATACCAAATTATGAGAGCAACTGTAGGCAACATAAACAACGAAATAGTATAACTTTCTTCTTGAATCTGTGTCAAATTAAAATTGACAAATTTTTGTTTGCATAAGGAATGCAGCAGATAGTCAGTCACTTCAGAGCATGCACTACGAGATCCCATGACCACTACCAAAGAAATGTCTTTTATCTACTGTCATGCAGACAAATAGCTCCAATTCTATTGGGACTTCGGGATTAAAAGTCTAGTGCCGTGCAAGGGGCAGAGTTCCTAAGTCTGTTGCGGGGATTGCTTTAAAATGGATGCTAGCAGATGATTGGGCTGGGTTTCAAACTTTCAAGTTTCCAAATCTAATTTGTTATGTATCTTAACCTGTTTGGTACACCAATTTTCAATCATATGGTTTGCAACATCAAGAACTATATGAAACTATATGTGCTTATCTAGCATTCATCCACATATACATACATACATACATACATACATACATACATACATGTGTCCTAAAGGAAATCTAGCATTTAGCTCGACGGAATCTAAGCATTGTCATAGCTGTTTATGAAGTCTGATAAAATACCGTCTTTATCATCTCCTCCCATCTTTGCAGATCTCCTGGAAGTCACTGAATGCGGTCTTCACATTATCTGCAAGCTCCTCTGCTGCGATGCTGGTGAGGTCTTCACAAAACCATAAGAAGAGTTATTCACTTGAAGAACTAGAGCTCACACACCTAAATAACAGCTTCAGCATTCTCCTCCTCGTAGATTTTTCAGCAAGGAGAGGATGCGATGTGCTCCTATGGTGCCTAGCTTGTGAAGGATTTTTTTGACTTGAGCATTAGTATAAGGTGCTTTTCGGTTGACTTTGACTTTGTAGGTGGATGCTCCTCAAGCGCCCAAAGCGAACAAGCATCCGGATCAAACTAAACGGGCACAAACAGAAGATCCGAACCCGATTACAGAGTCCTATATACATAATTGGCCCGTTTGAATCATCTCGCCCGTATCTCTGTTTCTTCCCTCGCATCAAACTAACAGGGAACAAACAACGGATCGAACTAAGAGCCGTCCGATCAGCAACTCCGCACATCAATGGACTGCGGATGCAAACAAAGGACCAAAGAATATCCGTGCTCCCCTGTATATAAAGTTTGACCGTCAGACTCGTCCCACTCCATACCTGAGACCTCAAATCCCTGTTTCGTTCTCTCTCGGTGCTTCCCTCCGCGCTGTGCTCATCGTCATCGAAACCAAGAACATCGCCGGAGACGACAACGGTGCTGCCAAGAAACCGTTTGACTCGTCTCCCCCACACACCTGCTGCCGTGTCTCTGTTCTTGTTCGGTGCTCTCCTCCGCGCTGTGCTCATCGCCATCGACCCAAGAACATCGCCGGTGACGACAACGGTGCTGCCAAGAAACCGTTTGAATCGTCTCCCCGCACGCCTGACGCTGTAGCTCTTCGGCGTCGTCGTCGAAGCCAAAGAAAAGAAGAATCCGAGACCGGTTGCAGAATCTTGATCCTCTGACCCGTCATCCTCTACGCCTCACCTCGTATCTCTGTTTCTTCCCCTAAGTGTTTTCCTCCTGCGTGCTTCCGGCCTCTGATCGTCGTCGTCGACGCCAAGAAACCAAGAAACGAAGAAACATCGTGGGAGACGACAACGGTAACATTGCCGGACACGACGATGGCCATGCTGACCGGCTGGCGGTTCCAACCATCCGACGACGAGCTCCTGGACTCCTTCCTCAAGAAGAAGATCCTCGGTCAACCGCTCTCCTATCACATGATCGTGGAGGCCGACGTCTATGGTGATGACCCCAAGAACCTCACTGGTAAGCGAGTTCTTGGTCGAAATTTATCTCTTTCTCCTTCTAATTACTTGGTTTTCGTTGCCCTGGGTTCTTTCAAGGTGTTTGTAATTTAGGGTTGCTCATATTTTCTTGGGCGGTGGCAGCTCAATATAGCATGGCTAATAGGGACAGGGAGTGGTACTTTTCACCTCCACCACGCGAAAGCATCCGGGTGCCAGCGACAGCAGCCAGGCGTCTCGCCGTGCGGGTGCGGGACGGTGGAAGGCCAGGCAACGCATCAAGACGGTGCTCGACTCCGACCACAAGGTCTTGGGATCGAAGCAGTGGTTCTGCTACATGGAAAGGTGCCCTTCCGGTGGAGAGACAAAGACCACATGGCTCATGGAGGAATACTCCATCCCTGACCTTCGAAGAAAAGCCGGTGCATCTGGAATAAATGGCTCGAATAAGGTACACATATCACCCTAAATAACTCCCATAGTTCTGTAGCTACTGATTTTTTGATTTTGGATATGGATTCCTCTTAACTACATCTCCTCTGTTGTGTTCCTTGATTGCAGCTGGATGAGTGGGTCATATGTAAGATCTACCTGACACCAAAAGCTCGTAAAGTTCCCATGACACCAAAAGCTCGTGAAGATCAACCGGTAGAAAAGGTTGCACCAGAGCCTGCAGCAAAAAGAAGAAGGATGAAAGAGCCACAAACGATGAAGTTCACTTTGAAAAATTAAGAGCCACAAACGATGAGTTCCTTTTATCTGATATCTAGTATTTCCATGGATGGCTTTGTGTAAATGGCGAAGATTGTTCCCTAGACAATGTTAAAATCCCTCTCCTATGACTTGAAGGCTACAAATCTGAACTACAAAAATAGCTTCTTTGTACTTGACTTGACAAATCTTTACCGGATAATGTCGGCATTTCTCTGATGATTTTCTAGCTTCATTTTAATATTTTTCAAGAAAAAATATTTTTTGTTGCATTCTTCGCAATCTAACTTCCTTCGTTTTCTCTTCTTTCCTTTTCTATGTATCCAAACAGAGCATAGTCAAATACTAGGCTTCTGTGGTATTAGAATTTTAGAACTCCTGGTAATTGTTGTTATATGTATAGAGAGAGAGAGAGAGAGAGAGTAATTTGAGGGCAATATGTAATATTGTCACATCGCAATGGCAACATGGTGACATTGAAGGATTTGGTGGCCATTTGCCTTACCGCTCTAGCTGGGAGGCCAACCAGCCAACCAACCCCTCGGATTGGACCGGCTCCAAGTTGGTGCTGCTTCAAACTGATGGCGTTCTGCAAAGAGTTCAATGCAAGGACTCAGAAGTACGAGCCGAACACGCCGATGGCCGTCACCATAACAGCTTATAAGTACTACCAAACTCTTCAGCTACCCAACGATGCTCTACCATAGCTCATCGATGTGTCCGGTGCATCTATTGATGGTGGTTTCCCTATACAACATGCTAGTGAGGAGCCATCTATTCCTAGTCAGGACATTACCGATTCCTTTCAGGCTCATCAATCGGCTGGCGACATCTTACTGCATTCTGATCGAGCAGTGCTGGTACTTATGGAGATGACGAGTTCACCTTGCATGCACCCCAGTCAGGACATTGCTACTCATTACCAAATTCTTCAGCTACCTGATGATACTCTACCTCAGCTCGTCGATATGTTCGATGCATCCATTGATGGCTATTCTCCTACACAACATACTAGTGAGGAGCCATCTATTCCTAATCAGGACATTGCTGATTCCTTTCAAATTCATCAGCCGACCGATGACACCTTACCATGTTCTGATCCAGTAGTGTCGGTGCTCGTGGATGCGATGAGTCCACTTTGCATGCACCCTAGCTAGGACATTGCCGGTCACTGTCAGATTCTTCAGCTATCCGATGATGCCTTACCACCGCTCATTGATGTGTCTGATGCATCCATTGATGGCTGTTCCCGTATGCTGCATGCTAGTGAGGAGGCATCTATTCCTAGCCAGGACATTGCTGATTCCTTCCAGATTCATCAACCAGCTGACAACACCTTATCTCATTCTGATCCAGCAGCGCCAGTGGTTGTCGAGATGATAGAAGGTCCAGACCGTGTGTTTGGGCAACCTAACCTTGACCAAATCTTGAAGTATATCAATGTAGAGGATTCCAGCATTGCATTCTCTCCAGAAATTATGCAAGCTCATGGTGAGGAGACTGAGGAGATAGATGCATTACTTTGGTCATTTCATCATGACCCCTCTATGCCATCAATTGATGACATACTCTGATCATTGGTTGACGGCAGCTTTTATGCATAGCTTGTTTATTTCATTTATAAATTTTAATCATCCTAGATTTGCTTCACATACATTCCTTGATAATTCAGTACCCTACAAAAGCAAAGCACCTAACTATGATAATGAACTAATTGTGCCAATTGCTTGCTATATGAAACTCATATAGTTGTCCATACATACTTCATGCCTAGATAGATATGCCACAATTTTTTTTCTCCAAGAACAAGAATTTGTTGGAGAACTATTTAAAGTGAAACACATATCATGCGTCTATGTATGTCCTAAGTTCTTGCTACTTTGTTATTTATTGTCCTACACAAGAAAATATCTGATATATTGCTTATAATTGCAGTTTACTTTGGTTTTTTGGAAGCTCCATATGCACAATTACAGCTTAATAGCATCTTTAGAATTATTGAAAGTCTTTAAGTGAAGAAATTGATTTAATAGAATGTTCACTAAGTTGTTCAAGCAAAATTGCATTTGATAGCCAAGAATTTGTAGTTTGACATTTAGGTAAACTGTTCCAAAGTTCAAAATTATCCACCTTTAGTCAGCCATTACTTATGCAGCATGGTCTCTCATATTCTTCGTATTAGTTAGAAGATTTTTACTAATGCAATTACAATGTATTTTTGGATTTTCATAATCTCGTGCTATTAAAGTAATAAAACTTTATTTCATTAGTGATTGCAGATTTAATATACTCCCATCTAAATTGAGAATTTTGCTTTGTACCTTATGGTAGGAGTTCTTTATCTACTCTTTTGGTAGATATTGCCATGTCTTCTTGTAATGACTATCTATGAAACCTTTTGCTTTGTCAATATTGAAATCCATTGTGGTTTTGTTCACTTCAAGTAGCTCATGAGCTTATGTGATCACATTTTTTCTTTCTGCCTGTATGTTGTTCAATTTTGTTTGCATTTTACGTGTGATTCTCTGAGTGCTACAATAAATTTTTCGAAAGAGATGCAGATGCTTTAGTATATATGGAAGAACATGCATGCCTTTGTTATAATCTCTATAAGATCAGCCATAGATTCTGCATGTTTCATCCATTACTCATCTTTATTGTCGTTGCAAGTCAGTTTGAATCTCTTTCTTAGTCCATAGGATATAGTGGGAGTCATTTTCACTAATGTGGGTGAATCAGCTGTTTCTTTTTGTCAACCATACGAGTGTCTTATCGATTTCTTTTGTTATTTTAATAATTAGAAGCTACCTTAAACTTTTGCTTGAAACTGGTATGTATCTTCAGTTGTTCAAGTTGGTGGTGCAGTCCTTTGTTAAATTCAACTGCTAAACTTTCACATAGGTCTCGAGGCATTGCATCAGTAGCCGGTAGATGGCATGCATTGATAACATGCAGTTCTAAAGATTCTTCTGAAATGTGAACTACTTATAGCTCTGTTAATTTGGAGGTTATTCTATCAAAATTATTGTTGGCAGATTATTCAGAAATGTCTTGGAATCATTAGATAGTGCTGCAGTACAAACAATTCTCAGTTTGCTTCTTATCTGTCCTTGTACCACAAGAGGCAAGCTCTTGGTATGTAGTATGTAAACTTTTCAGATCTAAGATATTTTGATGCTTCTTATTTTGGATTTTTTTAGTAGTTAGAAAAATCAAAGCTTTTCCCAAAAATTTCGCTTAGCTATGGTCTATTTGATTTTTGCCTCCTGTTAAAATCAGCACAATTGTTGCATAATTATACTACAATATTACATTTGTTCTAATTAACCAAACTTGGGCGCTATGTTGCTCCGTTCTGACATACTATCGACTGTTGGAAACTTACCCTGTCAGGAAGAATGTTCCTCTTAATAGATGTGAGGTGCTGAGCACAATTTCTACTAATAGCTTAATTTGGACTCTGACTCCACTGATGTTGATGAAGCAACTTTCCCCTTAAGCCTGAAATCTTGTGCATTGTGAATAGATAAACCAACATCACTACTTCCTTTGTGTCTGGTTCTTAGCCAGATGGTTTGGCAAGATGATTTTCTGTTTGAATGTGAGGAATCTGAATACCTGTTTCTGAAACAGTGACAGTTACTGTCATTACCAACTGAAGGATCTATTGAATTGTCCTGAAAACCATTCTGAGGTTCCAGCTATGATCCAGATATGTTTTCCACATGCTTGGTCTGAACTTTTCGGTCATTCAGTTGTTGCAGTTCTTTCAAGTGGTTAGTTTCTGTGTTCATGTGCCCATTTTGTGTTTTATTCTTATATTAGGACCATCAGTATCATCAGGAACTGTATTTCTGTAGATGTTACCAGAAGAATATTTATTCTCTACTTGATTTGAATCATCTTTAGTTATATTATGCAAGTGACTGGAATTTTTTCATGAAGTTGTAAACCTAAGCCTTTCTCCGAAAGCATGGATGCATTTTGACTCTGGTCAGCATTCAGCTCATTGAACGCATTTTATACTAAATATTTCCTCATGAGGAGGATTGCTCTTATGAACTTGAATGGTTGAAGGGTAATGGCAACATTGTCTAGTTCCGTGAATGGAACTATTTCAGGGGCTACATCATCTTTATGATAATTTAACTCATTTGCAGCCTCAGCCCCAACATAAATTACAGTTGCATTCGGTTCCATAGTTCCATGATCCTCACTCCAAGCTTCACTTTCAAGAGCATTTCTCCCTCAGAAGTGTTCGATGGCATTTGTAAAGAATTTTCATTCTCCAATTCATTCTCATTCATTTTCCATTTGTCAGGATTCCCATTTTGATACTCAGATTGATCATAGTGAATAGAAGCATCCACAGTCACGATCACTATTTTTAGTAAGGCATGATCCAGCATTGGATAATAATTCATTTTGCGACAGAAGTGCTTGTTTGTTAGTTTTCTCATCCTGTGCATCAAAGGCAATTGACTTGGCTTCCTGTATATTTCCAGAAACTTCATCAGTGTAAACCTTCATCAGGTTGTTTGCTGTGGCATGACCCATCTTCTCTAATTGTGAGCCTATCAGAGGAATCACTTGCAGGATTACTAGGTAGAATTGGAGAAACAGGCATGTCTCCATTATTATCATTATTTTCATGGTTCCCTACATCTATATCATTGACAAGAATAGTACTATTACCCTTGCTTTGAGCACTAGAAAAATCTTGTCTCTCTTGAGAAGCAACCATAAATACTTTGGTTGATACAGAACAAGTAGAGCTTTATGTATTTTGGTGGTAACATCCATATTGACACTACAGGACACACCGGCATCACAGGACGATGTTTGATCTCCAAACTGGTTTTCACTTTCCAATTGATTTGCACTGCATTCATTACCAGGACCAGGAACTTAGACTGCCATGAAGCAAAATATATGGTTTCAGAATATTATCTGTAGATGGAACTATAGATTCATGAAGGAGCCTGACAACTTTGATGGAACATGCATCCCACAATTAGTGTCAAAAGGTCAGAAGATAACATTGGAAAAACTTACTAAGACAAACAATAATTCCAAGTAATATCAGCACATAACTAAATTTAGTCAGCCCATTTTGATGGTTCCAAGAGCATAGTTACTTATCAACAATAACATACTAAAGAATGGAAAAGGAGGGCCAAGAATGGTTTCCATGCATAAAGGAATAACAATAAAATAGACAAAAGTTGCAAGTAAATCTAGATGGTTGTCAAACCATCCACATCATTTATGGGTCTTTCAAACTTGTATCATTTCTTTCTTATGCTTTATTCTGGTGTAAATGGGAATACAAATAACCCACTAGGAAGGAAATAATAGTTTATACTTTGTAATATGTTTACAGATGCACAGTGAGAATGAAGACCAATGTACATCTGAAAGACAATAAGAAAAGCTAAAACAGCTTCACCTACATTCTGATTCAAGCACAATTTTATACGACAGCAAATGGGGAACCGCAATGTTTTGGATTATTAATTAGTCATATGTGGGTAAAACAGATCAAGTTTTATATCGAACAGAAACTTTCAGAACACATCCTGATATTGTAGTTTCGGTTTAAACTTTAAAGTATGTTTGAATTTAGATCTGTTAATTTTTTGTTGGCTTTATCTTCAGTTAATGTGCTGTTTTATTAGGTCTTAAGAGTCTTAGAATTAGATCTTTTGCTGAAGGTAAGGTGTTTCTATTATCTTGTGATTTTTATACTACTCCATTTTGTGGTTACTATTTCATTCAGTTTCTGAGTCCTATTTGGTTGAACTGGTGCAACCAAAGACTTATTAACGGACTTCCATCAAGCCCCAGGGATCGCTGGGTCTTTCCTGAGACCAATGCTGGAATTATTGTTCTTGCTGAAGGGCTTGTGAGCTTCGTCATGTCCTACTCCACAAATCAGGTAGTATTCTCAAATACTTTCTACTAAGTTACTGCAACAAGCCAATTTTTTAACTTCATTTGATAATTTGGATGAGTTTATCTAGTTTATATGATATTTTGATCTAATTAAGAATCTTTTTTTGTGAAGTAGGAATTGTTGAAATTTCGGTTAATCATTTTGTGTACAAGTAAGTAGCACACATAAAGAAGAGGTGTCATGGTATAGAGGATGTCCATAACTGTCTCACTTTTGCTTTCTTTTCCATCATTTTCTCTATTTTAACACCTATAACTAAGTGGACTTATGGTAGGAGATCTTCTGTCTGCTTTTTGGTAGATATTGCCATCTTTTCTTGTAAAGACAACCTGTGAAATCTTTTGCTTTGTCAATATGGAAAATCCATTGTGCTTTTGTTAGCTTCAATTAGCTCATGTGCTTGATGATCACAATTTTTCTTTATCTGCCTGTATTTGTTCAATTTGGTTTGCCTTTTACTAACTATTCTTTTTGAGGACTACAATAAACTTTTCGAAAGAGATGCAGATGCTTTAGGATATATGGAAGCACGTCTGTGCCTTTGTTATCATTTCTCCAAGTTCAGCCATAGATTCTGTATATTTCTTCTATTACTCTTCTTACTTGTCATGCCAAGTCAGTTTGTATTCTTCCTCGGACCACGGGATATAGTGGTAGAGTCAACTTTATCGATGTTGGGAATTAGCTGTTCTTTTGTCAATCATGCAAGTCTGATTGATTTGTTTGTTATTTTAGTAACATTAGGAGCTACTGTCAAACTTTTTCTTGAAACTGACAGATATCTTCAGCTGTTCAAGTTGTTGGTGTAATCATTTGTTTGCATGAATCTGCTAAAATTTCACATAGGGCTTAAAGCACTGCATTGTTAGCTAGTAGATGGCATGCATTGATAACATCATATTCTAGTGATTCTTCTCGTATGAGAACTACAAACAGCTCTCTTAATTTGGAGGCCATTTCAACAATTTATTGTTGGCAGCTTATTCAGAGGGCAACTTGGAGTCCTTAGATAATGCTGTAGTACAAAACAGTTCTTGATTTATTTCTTATATGTCCTCATACCACAAGAGGCAAGCCTTTGATATGTAAACTTTCCAGACCTAACATGTTTTTGATGCTTCTCATTTCCGATGTTTTAGTAGTGAGGAAAATCAATAGAGCTTGTCCAACAAGTTTCACCTAGCTATGGTCTATTTGAATTCCGGCCCCCAATAATATCACAACAATTGTTGCATAGTTCTACTGTACTGTTTCATTTATCTAATTAACCAATCTCTAATTAACCAATCTCAGATGTTACTTTGTTCTGTTCAAATAGACTAGCAACTTGTGGAATCTTATTTTGACAAGTAGCATGTTGCTCTTAATAGACATGAGTTGCTGAGCCTGTATGCTATTGATAGCATAATTTGGATATCTTATTGACTTAAAATAATCATCGCATTTCACATGATTACATTGCTGCAAGTAAATAGATGCATATATTACCAACTTAGAAAGGAACCATTGAAGCTAGTTTCTTTCTTTCAGACATTTATTAATTTTTTGAGACTTATTTTCATGATATCATCCTAACATGTGTCATTTTTTTTCTTTTCTTTGTCATTTCTTTACTTGGAGTCCAATTATCATCTTGATGGTATAGTTTCATTCGTGAAATTTAAGTGACAAGCTTCTTATACATAAACACTTCAAGTGAATCTATATCTGCACTAAGCTGTATTACGCTGGTAAATGATTTACTCCTTAACACTGTTTCGGTGATGCAAAACCACTATCTGCTACAAAGATATTATGAATAGACACATGGTAGTTGAAGCGATGACATGTTCAATTGACACAATGCAATTGTCATCCTCAGCAGTAATTCATGAACTCTTTCAGAGACCGATAGGTTATTCTCTACTCATCAAGCATCACTGTCCTTAGAGATATTATTGGATAAGTTTCTTTGCCCTTCTACTTGATCGCTGTCTTAGGTGGTCAAAATAAAACACTAATTCACTACTATGTAGATAGGGTGAATCAAAATCGTATCCTCGAGGATCTTGGGCTAAGTTATGTTTGAGTGGATTAGTAATAGAGAAAGAAGTTTGTGATTTAAGAATTTAGAAACTATTATACTAACAATTAAAAAGTAAAGTAAATAACTCCTTAGAATAGATTCAAGCAATCTAGGAAAACCTCGCAATTTTGATTCTGTTCTTTTTGGACAGCTAGTATTCTTTAATTATGCAAGTAATAAGTATGATTTCAACTAGATATAACCTATCTTAATTAGAGCACGGCATGTACCTGTAGATCACGGCCCGTCCCTATTGGGTATAGGTTAGTCAGGATTGATTCACACTTTATCAAGGGAGTCACATCTAAAGACAGTCTATCTCTCAAAAGCACGACCCATGTCCTTAGATTACGGCTCGTCCCGAGAGGGTATATGCTGTTCTAAATAGAGTTCGTAAACTAAAATATAAAGCAGATATAAGAAATAAAATGCTTCTTTATTGCGTAAATAAAGTAATACAACAGATAAGGCAAGAAAATACTGTTGTTACATGAACTTCATTTATTTCCCAAGCTGCTCCCTTCTTTCTCTCCCTCTTTGCAAAGCTTTTGAAGGATTGCTCAATTCCTGGATGATTCCTAAGGTGGAGGAATGGAGGTCTTTTTATGGGTGTTAGAAGGGAGAAGATTTATTTATTTTCTAGATGTGGGACTAACAAGAGAGGGTAGGTATTTGTTTATTTTAAAACTCTAAAAAGATCTCTTCTATTCTGTCGCACGCATACCAGGTCGCATCCTTCGGATCGCCGCTTGCATTGCTTCTCGCACACGTGCTAGGTTCTGCATAGAAGCCTTGCCGTGTTTGGTCTTCAAGCCGCTCTCAGCCAGCACACCAAGTCCATGCTTTCCTTTCTCGCATGCCATTTCCGCATTGCGCCCGCATCATACACACACAGTGCCTGCTCCCGCGTAGTCCTGTGCATCATCATGCACCAAGTTCTCCCTCACGTCCCCGCTAGCTAAAGCCCACCACCTCACTTCCTTTCTCTTCTATTGCTTTAAATGCATGCGGGCCCTCAGCTTTTAATTCTCCTTTCAGCCACGTGTTCTTCCCAAAGAATTTGTTCTTTTGGTAATGCCGTATATGTCCCTTATTTCCTTCTTTATTTTGGATCTTCCTTCTTAGTGCCGTTTTGCATCCGTGTTACACCCATGTCCGCATCACACAATCAAATTAATTGAGTCCAATCTGTCAATTACCTGCAAAATAAATTAGAGAGCATCAAATTCTTAATAAATAAGGAGCAATTAAATAAAATTGAGTGCTTCTAGAGATTTAATTAAGTATTTATCGTACCCGCTAACTTGAATTTTATTCGTCTTCAAGTAAAAGAGGAGATTAGAAGTATGTACCGACTCGTCTAGATGCAAAAGTTACTTCAGAAATTTAAATTAGCTGATATCTGGTTAGAGAATTAATGAGATACGTCATCGGATTATTAATTCCATCCCAAGTAGAGGTTAAGTGGAGAACATAAATTTTAAAGCTTTTTCTTGATCAATTTTTACTTTATTTTTAAATCCTCTAGCTTTAATATGGGTTGGATTTTTTTTTTTGAAGCGAGTGTAGTGCTTTAACTCATTAAGCTTTCTGTCTAGTCTTTATAGCGAGTCTAGGGCCAATGGTTTTCAAATCAGTTGATTTTAGGACATTAGGTGTAGAACATCCCTTGAACTTACTGACTCAAGTCAAACAGACTACGAGTCAAGACTGACTGTATGACAGAATTTCTTCGTATCCCACTTTTTGATGTGAGACTTACTGCTTGCTTAAGCGAAAAGGTCCGGTTACTCGATGAGATAATGTTAAAAACTGTCTTTATTTAAGCTATTTGCATATATTGACATTTTCCATCCATACCCATACAAAATAGATTCTTTATTGATATAGGTTGGAAGAAGATTTTAGAATCACTCAAAATTTTGTTCTGTTCTAGACTTCATCATTTATTAGGTTTCCTTAATAATTGGGTCTTTGGTATTTCAAAAACTCTCTAGACCATTAGTCAATCCTAATTAAAATGCTTGATTAACTTCAATCAAGATGAAATCAGGTACATAAGACTAATTGTCACATACTCGAGGACTTAATTAATTTATTTATTCTTCCCTCTCAACTTAAACGATATTGTCCTCAATGGAAGATAAAAAGAAGAAAAAAGGAAGGAGTTCATCTGGGCTTAATTTGTTATTGGCGCAGCTTGGGCCTTGAGGATAGTAGATGTAGTTCTTCTCCCAACTTGGCTTCGATAATCTTGAAGTAGGTCCGAAATAAATTGAAAAGACAAATAAAAGTGAAACACAAGGATCTGTGTTGCCTTTCGGGAGTGCTAAGTTTAAAGTCTTCAGCCAGACTTTTATTAAAACTACTTCTAAGAAATTGGGTTGCCTCCTAATAAGCGCTAAGTTAAAGTTTTCAGTCAGACTTCATGATTTTGTCTATCCCGTGTCAAATATTGGATTGACAAATTTTAATGATTTTGGATTGTCAATCTCAGGAAGATGGCTTGTGATCTCTTTGTTGATAAATTCCATCAACTTGTTGTCAATTTCGAGAAGATAGTTTGCGACCCCATTCTTAAACCCTTGTTCGTTAAGAATTTCTTCTATTTGTTTTTTAAAGTGCTCATGAATTAAGTTTTTTGGTTAGAAGTAGAGTCCAATGCAATGGGTACCGAGAGGGTGTCATCTGGTTCTAAACATGCATACTCAGGTGACCAAAGGCAGCTTCAGTCCTGGAGAAGGTAGTGATTCTAAAGAGAGAGCTACTGAAGCAGATATTGATTCATATTTCTCAATCCATAGTGGAATGATTTTGAGATAGAGAGTATCTAGTAAAGTGTTTATATTCTCGACATACCCATCTAAATTAAAATCATCCACTCCGAAAAGGTCTCAACGTGTGTGCACTGGGTCTTGAGAAACAGTTTTAGGAGTAGCTTCCTCTACTACATTTTAGGTATATTCACCTTAAATAGTTTTAGTTTGTGTATTAGATTGTTCTATGACATTTTCACTGCTAAGTGTTATCGCTTGGGTTTGCTCTGAAAAGGTTTCATAGGTATTGGAGCTCTCAGCCATATATTGCCCCTTCAGGTTACTTATGGGCTAACTAGATAATTCTTCTTCCTCCCTCCTATTGAGTATAGTAGCTAGTTGACTAATTTGGATCTCTAGCTTGGCTATGGACTGAGTGTGGGAGTGGAGGATCTAGGTGTTCGTTTCTAGCCCTTTCAACATGTACAGAACTTTCTCTTCAAATACTGAATTTTGGACAATTGGAGAGGGTTGCTGAACATTTTGAAACTGGCACGCTATATTTTGTAAGTTTTCTCTGGATAGCTAGGTTCATGGTTAAACACTGGTTGTGGTGTCTAGAAAAATTGAGTTGGTTTTTTCAATCTAGATTGTAGGAAAGAGAATTATGATGAGCAGTCTGGGTTTAAGCTTGATAAACTTGCTCATGCATAAATTTCGGGAATTGAAGTGCAGCTGGATATTCACTAATCAGGTGGGTGGGACTTGAGCCTACGAGACAAACATCTTGAGAAGGCAAGGGTGAGACAGGAGAGTGTCCGACGTTCAATAGACGGTCAATCAAGATTTGTTGAATCAGTACCGTTGGTCGTATCAGCCGATCGATGGTACAGTTCGGTACGATTTTGTACTGTGCCGAACCAAGGCGAATCGGTGAAGAAACGGGAGCTGAACCGAGAGAAGAAAAGAAAGAAAGAAAGAGAAATAGAGAGAGAGGGAGGAAGAAAGAAAAGGAGGGAGGAGGGAGTGGGGTCGTTGAACGACGTCCAACTGGCCGTCATGGCCGCTCGATGGCACAATCTGCACGAGTGGCGCCGTGGGCGTGAACAGGTGCATCGGCTCCTATTTCACGGGTTTTTTCACAAAATCCGTGAACAGGTGAAGTCGGCAACCAGTTGCCGACTTCACTAATTTTTCTAAAAAAATCATGAAGTCTGCAACTACGTTGCCGACTTCACGTCTTTAAATCAAAAAAAATTCACGGGTCTTGTTTGTTCGAAGGAGGCGGACCGACGGAGCCGCGAAGGCCCTCCTCCCGCTCGACTGCCCTCAAGCCCGTCGGCGTGGGCTCACCGGCCACCGAGAGCCTCGCGATGGAGGCGACGTCCATCCGATAGGTTGCCCCCCACCTCCGAGCGCTCTCTCTCTCTTTCTCGCTCTCTTGAAAGTCCTATCGGGCGATACGGGGCTCGGAAGTCCTCCGACGGCTGCAACGGGCTACCTCGGCGGCTTCCGCCTCCCTCTCCTCTTTCTCTCTCTTTTTCACTTTTCCTCTCTTTCCTTTCGATACCGTCTGTGTACCGAATTTACCAGCCGAACAGTATCGGCTCCCTACCGATCCGATACGATACAGGGTGTACCGGTCGATTTGGCGTGGTACGGAAAATCTTACGGCTAACTTTCTGGGACAACTCATCTACCTTACTGTGGATATCTATGGAGTTTCCAACCTTATAAATTTTACCTCTATTGGGTCCATTCATGGGTGTATTAGGGGCAGACATGTGGTACCATGAATTTCGCTAAAGATTTCAAACAACTGTCATGTCTCATTCTCATTTTGGAGCATGAATGTCCTACCACATGAGGCATCAATCATCCATCGGTGCTCCTCTGATAGGCCATCATAGAAGCACTAAATTGATTGCCATTTAGGTACAGCGTGGTGTGGACATTTGCGGATGAGGTCCTTAAATCTTTTCCATGTTTCATCAGACATCGATCCATCCATTTGAGAAAAATGGGTGATGGCTTTTCTAATTTGATAGATTTTTTCAATCGAAAAGAATTTCTTGAGGAATTCATTTTGGAGTTGGTCCCAGGTTGAAATGGTTACCGATTCTAATGTATTCAGCCAATATTTGGCTCTGTCCTTAAGTGAGAATGGGAACAATTTCAACCTAAGAGTGTCATCAGAGAGATTGTGGATTCTAATAATGGAGCATATCTCAAGAAATTCATTTAGATGTTTGTAAGGATCTTCATGATTAAGTCTGTAGAAAGATGGTAACATTTGGATAATGCTAGACTTAATTTCATGATTTGCATTCTAGTCTTTGAGCACTGATCATCCCTAAACTAGAAAAATTTAAAGCATATCAGAATTGCTTTAGTTTTTCGTTTAATTTTTCAGAAAATAAATTTTATAAACTTTGAGTAAAGAAATTGGCCCTTGCAATTTCCTTATGCTTGTTTGAGAATCATCCTCGCCAAAATAATCTTGTTGAAACAATGTAACAAACTGAAGTCAAGTTGGAAGAAGAATTAATAGAGAAATTGGGGATAAATGCATACATGTAGGTTGTGATTGTAAGGTGAATTAAGGAATAAGAACTTTTGGCTGCACAAGCAATGAAGTGTTGAACGATAGCAATGCATCAACATAAACTCGGTTAATGGGATACAACAATTGAGACAATTTTTAGAAGACGGTCTCTATATATTAGTTGCATGCTTTTTAGCTATTGTGAATTTGTGATCAAACTTGAGTCAGGAACTATTTTCCATATTTCAATATATTTCAATGATCAGTGATTCCTTGAATGGCATAGGAAAGTTTATAGGTCTTGAACTTTTCATTTATACACGGAGGGGGAGAGAGAATCAAAACTCCTTTTTTTTCTCGAGAATATTAGCAACAAAAGGGAGATCTCTCTTTGCAACAAGAGCTAGCAGCATGATTTTTTTCACCTTTTCAGCTTTTTCCCTTTTCATAGTTTGATTAGCTGAATTAGGTAATATAACTTTCTCTTCAAAATTTCAAGTATGAGGGCATCAAAGAATCAAGCTACTATTCTTGTAGGAACATTGGCTTATTCCAAATTAAAATGTGTTCAAGGGCCATGTTTTAGGGAGCAAAATGGCGTAAACTGCAGTTTTTTTGGTTACCATCTAGTGATAATTCACATCTATCACCATATGCTAAAACTTTTTCAGAGTACCATAGGATGACTTTTATTTGATACTGCTATATTCCCTGATTCTGCCGACTGAAGGTTCTTTTAATTGGGATATACAAGTTTGAGAAGGAATATTGGTGCCAATTTTCAAATTATATCTAGTTATTTCCGCTGTTGCAAGTTATTAAGCCCTCTACCTATGACAATCCCATTTTATGGAGATGTAGCAAGGAAGGTATGTCTTTTGTTAAGTCCATTTACAACTTGCTGAACTTTGGAGTACCAGTTCATGACTTTTAAATATCCTCAGAGCTCAGTAGTTCCTCTGAGGTAAAATTTGTTAAAGAACAAATGATTGGGTCCTACCTTGTGTTCTATTTTCCTCAGCTCCTGAAACTGCTTTTCATGCATTCGTCGAATGTTCTTTGTCAAGTTGATATTACGGATTTTGCTGACAATTTTGACATTTCTTCTTGGCCATTATCAATGGTTTCTCTTCAGAATGATTTTAGGAGTGCAGTTAAAAAGGAATTTATAAATGCATGAGACATGTTCCTTCTCTATTTGGTCGCTGGTTGGCAGGAAAGTAAGAATAGAATTTTCAAATGTCTAGCTATTTCAGCATCACAGATTATTCAAAAAACTTTTTGATTACTTTGGGCTTGTTGTTTCTTCTAAACTTTCTTTTAAGCTTGTTCCCGTAAAGCAGTTATGTCTCTGAAAACAGAAATTGCTTGAATGCAATAACTTATTATGCTCAGGACAAGAAAGCAAAAGTGCATGGCCAACATTGAGGTGAGGACACAATGTGTTTAATGGGGGCAATGCCTAGGAAAATCTTTTGCCTGAATGAATTCCATACCGCAAATCCCAGCACAAATCATGTAATTGATGTCTATAATAAATAGCTTCTATGTGGTCCATTATGATGAATTATAGCTGCTGGTTGTTGTTTCATGTCAGAGACACGCACTAGTTGCCCACTGATATGTGATACTTGATAGGCTAGCATTTTTAATGGAATATTCCAAATCTGCATTCTCTCTCATGCACCAACTCACAGGAGCCCAAACCAAAACAGAAGGCGCCCAGACCCAGAAAAACATTTTTGTAGTTGGCCTTTACTTAAAGAGAATGATAACATATTTAACTACCGAATGTAAACATGATGCAAAATTTGTATTAACAAGAAATAACACCTCAATTTCATGAAGTTTGGCCTTTATAGCACAAACTTCATGATATCAGGAAGTGCCACGGTTTTAGATCAATGCAGCAGGTTTCCATGGGTTCAAGTTGTATCTTTCATGCAAATGAATGATTGATCTTTTTCGTGCACCTTACACAACTTTCAAAGCATTTTAATCTCTTTCTTTCACTGCCTACACAAATCTCGAAGCAGCTGTTGTGCGTTCCAATGGTTGACGGCGAAAGAAGGGAGTCATTCTTTCGCACGAAAGATACAACCTGAACCTGGTTCCATGACCCACGAAGTCCCAATTGTAGAAAACCAGCACCTGGATTCGTCAATCAATCCTGTTAAAATATGAACTTTTGGAAACACCTATGAATGATCTTTGAACTCATTTACATCATGTACATGTAATAATCAATGACCATATTCTTTAAGTTAATTGTGCCTGTTACAAACACTCTTAAGTTAATTGTACCTATTATGAATACTCATGCCTTCAGTTCACAAGGATCCCTCATCAATCATCATCCAAGTTTTCTATTGCAGAATATTAATTTATCACCCGGCAACTATGAAATTATATTGCTGCCACATGTCTACATAATCCTATAATAACATGATATAGCTTGTGAGCTACATCATGGTGATTGCGACCAAAAAGAAAAAAGGAAAGAAAACTTATTTGTGATCATATATACAAGTACCCTATCTGAATTTAGCCAAAATAATGGAAGCAAGAACCTAAATTACATTGCCAAAGAAAATCAGTGATCTAGATATATAAAAATGAAAAACTTCTCCTCGTGAGCATCCCACATGAGCTGGCCTCATAATAGTTGGCATTCTAATTCTCATCATTAGAAGAAGCAATATGTAGGTTAATTCTGCAATAATTTGTTTGCTTTGCAGATATTGTAGCTTTCTTAGCACGTAAGTTATTTCCACTATGTCAAGCAGCGGCAGAATCAATGTTTATGATTAGGGCCACTTCCAAGACATCATTTGGTCCGTCCAAGAAACCTACCTCTCTCTCTCTACCAATGGATAAGTTCAGATCCTTGAAGGGGCTGGAACGCTACCTCATCCAGATCTGTAGGGGACACATCTGTGTCTTCTCAAACAGCAAACACCATTTTAAGCTGATGTGTCAACCTTGCATTGGTGTATTGCCAAATTTGAGAGCCTATCTGAGTATATGTGCATGGCACAGGAGCTCCAGTGCTGTTTGATGTTTGAGAAGGTCCAGTTCAGCATTGGAGAAGAATTAAAGAATGGGGAAAGGTTGACCACCAGTGATCGAGTGGGTCCTCAGCAAAAGAAAAGATTTAAAGGAGCGCAGAGTGCATGTCCACCATAACCGATAAAGAGCATATCCTCTTCTTTTTTTTATATATATAAAAAAAAAGGAAGGCATATCCGTTTGGATATTAGATGGATATATAATAATCAGAGATATTTTAATGAGAGAAATAACTGCAAATGACTAACCCTTTCAATGTCTAAGTTTTTTTTCCATTATAACAGGAATAACGATCTTCATTTGTCCATTTCAACCTTGCTGATTTATTTAGAGCGCAATATTAGCCATAAGCCTTGGTTGTTATTACATAGTTTAGTAAAAAAATAATGGATAATAAGTCAATAACAGAAAAATAAGATCATTCTTAAATGTAGATAGATATTTCAATTTAATAAAAGTATTTTATTTACATGGTTGGTAAAATACTGAGTAGTAATTATTATAAAAAAAATAATGTCATCCCTATTACAGTTGTTTATCATTATATATATGTATGAAAGAAGGTGTGTTTAAAGTAAGCAGTAACACAAGAATTTCTTTATAGTATTTGGTAAGAGAAAGGGAAATATCAGATATAAGAATAATTATACCATAATCATTCTACTTTCTTATTTAGCATCAATATTTGAAATAATTTTTAGATGAATATTTTATTGTATAAAATAAAAGTTATACAATTATACATTGTGGTGGACTAGGAGCTAATGATAGCTCTCTTATAGAATAGTTATATCTATCATAAGCAAGTTTAACTGGTACAACTATTCGTTGGATAATCTATTTCTAGAATTTGTTTAGCGGGCATAAACCTCATCCAACTTTTAATAAGAACTAGATTTTTAAGCTTTTAAAGTTGGGTGGAGCAATTTGGTGCACTGGGAGTTGTACCTATTCTATTTTCTATTTTTTTTTTTTTCTTTTCTTTTCTTTCTCCTCCTCCTCCTTCTTTTGAGATGTGGTGGAGAGTGCCACCATCCTTGATCAAACGTGAGACCTCTCATCAAGGAAAGCGGTGTCAGCATTCCTTATACTGATAGGTTCAAGACTTGGTTCCTAATATAACATATTACAATGCATTTAGGTCTGGTCCAGCATAACGTTTGAATTTGCCTAAATTTTCTATTGCTACCAACTATGCTTACTATAGTAAAAGACAAATTTTCTTGTGTTTATGAAGAAATAGCTTTGTCATAATTGAAGCATGCATTAGCACTGCATGAGAATTATGGCAAGAAAGCCTAAGACTATGAGCACAAAAACAATCCTTAGTGCTATTGAGAAAAAGATAAAAAGCAGACATACAAAGGCATCATTTAATTTTCTTCATAGTGTAGGAAAAAGAAAGAAGATGCCTTGTTTTCCTTAATATATTATTGTTGTTGAAAGATATATATTCAAGATACAGTGGGTGTTATGTTTCTTTGAAACGAGTATGATAATATCAAGTATTTTGAGAAGTGTCAAGTCATGTAGCTCCCTTGATAGATGATTCAAATTGAGTTGCCCATGTAAATATTAGTTGAGTGAAATATAACAAAATATTGTGTTCCCAAGGTTATACAAGGCATGCATGCATACATATAAACATTTTACTAAACTCTAACTCGCCATAAGTTGTATAAACATCATCTATCTCTTCACTGTACAGCTGCATAAGCACTCTTGTGAGACCATGAAAAATTTATAGAAATGATGTCCTATACGTCACAAATATATGTTACATTCTTTTATTAACAAATCTCACAAGCTTAAGTAATTAACCCTGCCCCTTTCTTTAATTTTACCCTTTCTTTCTTATATTATTTTTATCTACCAATTTTAGAAAGTAGAAGACAATCAAATTCTTGACAAAAACTAAGGACAGTGTTCATACTATTATATTACAATGGACAAATGGAGACATTTATAATCCGGTCATCCACTTTCTTCCATATCAATCATTGTTGCAAGATCACTCTTAGTGAGCAACAAAGATGACATTAGCAAAAGGCCAATAACGGGACTAGAGCTATTTACTCATGCTTCATCCATAATATTAATTTTACATAAACCATAAGGTGAAACTTGGACGAGTTTGTTTCAGCTGGAGAAATAACCGTTCGTATCCTAATTCAGTGCAAATCACAGATAAATGACCCTGATCAAAGCTTAGCCCAGCTTGGTCAACCAAAATATGTCTAGTTTTGAGACATATTTATTTGAGTCAGGTTGGGACAAATGGAACATGGGTGTTAAGGATATTTAGTGTATATTACTTCATTTAAGATGAACCAACTCCATAACACATGTAATTGTTACATGCAATACCAATTATGTGAAGTATAAATGCAAAAACATGCAATAGATTATTGATGTGTTTCATTTTTCGAAAATGAAAAACTGATTTGTGCTGATCTTTATCAGATATAGACTAGGTCATGGTGAATATCAAACATTAGCCTTATGTTCAAGCTAGGTTAACCTAATGGTAATATCATATTATTTTAGGTGCCTAAATTTGGTTGGAAACTTAGCTCAGTCAACTTTGGATTGGTGCTTACCTGTTCAAATTTGAGCAAACTTGGCCATGGTTTAGGATGGATTTGGGTTATAACGACCGAACAGATGTTGTATTTTTCGCATGAAAGAATGATTCGACTTCCTGCACATGGATCCGCTGTCGGATCTTGCAATAGCTACTTTGAGGATTGTGCAGGTGGATAATAAAGATTAGAGCACTTTAAGATATGTGCAGGATGCAATCCAATCGTCTTTCTTCATCAAATAAAGCAAAATAACGAACAGCTTAACCAGATAGCCTGACTGTTTTTCTGTTGAAACAAAAGCTCGTACATCTAACAAGTGAAATAATTGTCCCATGTGAAAATTATCAAAGGCATCAAACTAAAATGTTGGCTCTGGCATTACTCTAATATTATTAGAGCATGAGACTTTTTCATATGAACCTGTGGAACTTTCAGAACAAGGAGAAATTTTGTCTGCCCCATACTAAGTCATAGCTCATGACAGAATGAGTGTTTTCTATCTACTAGTTTTTTCGGCACAGGATGAACATGGCGTAGTGACAGAGAGATGCTGTTTGCTAGATTTCTACGTCCTTATTGATCACCAGAGACATGTCCTAATTTCTTGAGGCCAATTGCATAAGGAGTAGGATCTCTCATTTAAATACGTTCTAAATTCTCAGTCCCTGTTATTTTGATATATCTTCTAGTTGAATTGGTTCCCTCACAACAAAATAAGTCCAACTATTGAAAAGTGTAGCCGCTACAACAAAAGGAGTTCAATCATGCATTTAGATAGTAGAGATGAAGCTAGACGAAGCTGTGATTAATAAGAAAAATGCCGACCAATACTCCTAATGCATGCTTTTGCATTACTATCACATGTTCTAACATTATAATCAGAATAGAAAAATGCTGTGTATATATCCTTTAATTAGACCAAGGTGGGTTTAAAATAGTTTTTGGGTCTCCATTGAAATCCTATAGCCAGAACAAGTATGCTGTCCTGTCAAAATATTTGAAGCCTACATGAATTACATAAATCTTGCAAATGATAATTTAAGTATGTTTTAGGTACAATAACAGTTCTTCTTGCAAATGTTAAAGGCCTATCAAACCGTAGCTATCTCTTGGTTTGTAAAATCTATTTTTCTATATTAACTCTTATGTCCTTCATATGACCCACCAAATGTGATGTATTTTGCTCACTACTAAGAACTAATTTTCTCTTGAGGAGCATTTAATGTGATGGATTGTATCATGACACTTACCATAAGCCAAATATCAAATGAGGTGCATCCCTTGCGCTAGTTTTCTATCAAAAAATATATTGCCAATTTGTGATAAAATAATATGCAATATGTCTGCTTTTCAATTTAGGGGATCTTGCAAAAAATTTTAATTCTTGAGAATCTTACAAAAATTTTAATTATTGAGAAAACGTAAATTATTAATTTTTTTAATAATTTCCCCACCTACAACGTACCGAGGCTATTTTGGTCACTACAGTGTGTATCCATATCAGAAGCTTAGAGAAATAATTTCAAAGCAATATTAAAGAAATAAAATCCCCTCTTGAGGACTGCGCTTCAAAGCAATGTCCAAGTAAATAATTTTGTTTGAAAAAAATATATAATTAGACGGTCCCCTCTACCGGTCACGCGGAGCTGCCCGAGCCGTTGCGACGCCAAGCCCGCCCGGCTTCCGACCCAACTGCTGCACACGCTCTCGGAAAACGACGCCTTCCACAGTCCAATTTTAATGACCAAATTAACCCCACATCCTCCCCATTGTTCTTATCTCCCACGTCAACCTGCTGCCATGGCCTCTACTCTATAGAGTTCTCATGCCTTTATTTATTTTTATCAAACTCTTTTCTAATTTAAAAAACTGCTGCCGTCTAAAATGGCGATCATTACAATGAAGGTGACCTATTCGATGTATTGGAAAGAAATCATGGATACAGCTATGCTTTGGTTTCAATTCTATTTAATTTCTAAGCAAAAGATCTCCTCAACTCATTTAATATTTTATCCATTATTTTCTATAAGTTGATATGTAAGCACCAAAATATCCATCATATCACATCAATTCTTGACACTTTTGATGCATTAGGGAGAAACCATGTATAGCCATTCTATGATTTGAATCCTATCTTTTTCAACAAAAGATCCCTGTTTACTTAATGTTTATCCATTGTTTTTGTAAGTTGACACATAAGCACCAAAATCTGTTCATGGATTTATCTTATGTTACTCTAAAATAAGTATAGCTTACCTAGATAATATATTACCCAAATTTTGGATTCATTCGAGCTAGGAAAGAGGAATCATGGATGGCTATAATTTCATCTTATTTCATTCCTAAAAAAAGAAATTATATAATTAAATATTTTAGCTATCATTTATCTTAGCCGATATACAAGCATCTAATTTTGCTATAAATGAATAGAAAAAATTATATTTGTAAGAAAATGAAATCTATGGTAGGTGACAATTGGATCATTTATCAAGATCATAATTAAACTTTAATTTATATTTAAAATATTATCTATCTGTCATTCTATTATAATTACCATGATGGTCTAATATGCAAGAAGCATTATCTTATTTACTTTTCATTCGAAAAAATATTTTCTTTAAAAAATTTACATCTCCCATCATTTGAGTAAAAAGAGAATTTATTATTCCTATTATTGTCTGCTATCTGGTTAAACAGTTATGTCATAAAAAGAATTCACCTTAAAACCTTAACTGCAAATAGATAACTGCCATGATCTCTGGTACAATGGTTAGTCACAATTAACCGTGGTCTTTTTTTCCCTAATGTTAATATTATTAAAGGGTATATAGGTAAATTTACTTATCAAATATTATATTATCCTAT